>CM071626.1:5644963-5859009 GCA_036419045.1 Scirpophaga incertulas | reverse complement strand
TTATTGCTATTTTAACAAGTGATCTGTTATTTTTTTTTTGTTTCAAGTTCATTTTAATCTCAGTAGAAGCTAGAAGATTGAAATATTAGTGAGTGAAGGGATATTTGTTCTCTATAGGACTGCCAACCCCTTGTTACAAGACTTTGATGTCGGTATTACTCGTATGCCGTGTAGTACTGAAACAAGCATTCTCCATGAGCTGGTTTCGATTGTACAGGGTATTATACTGGTACATCATATGCTACATTATAACATATGTCGAGAGAAGTAGGAAATTATTTTCGTCTCAATTGAATTAATTATAACTTATGTCGTATGTAAAATGGAATTACGAATTTTGAAGGCTAATAGTCTGACAGAGGCACAATATTGATTTCAGTACCTAAAATTGTTGTTGCAGGTACAGACTTCCCTGGGTTGCGGCGTTAGACAACCTCCTCGTGGTGCATTAGATAAGAGGAAGCCTAAAAGTAGCGCCAGTGGTAGAAAAAGTGAGAGGAAGTAGATTAGCATGGTTTGGACATGTGATGCGGAGGGATGAAAGTCACAAAGCGAATGTTGAATATGAAAGTGGAGGGATACACGGGCAGAGGAAGGCCGAATAAAAGATGGTTCGATTGTGTGAAGAATGATATAAGAATGAAAGAAGTAAGCATGGAAATGACGGCTGATAGAGAGGAATGGAAGGAAAAGATCTACTGCGCCGACCCCAGATAATGGGAAATGGGCAAGAGGATGATGATGATTCCTAAAAATTCAAAGGCAAGAGAATGCAAGTTTCATTACAGTCGTAAGGTAAGCTGAGCTGGAAATATATTTATTCGTTTTTTCAGGAGAGCCACATATCCCACTAATATTATAAGTGCAAAAGTTTGTGAGCAGGAATTGTTGTTTGTTACTGTATCAAGTAAAAACTACTCAATGGTTTTTAAAGAAACTTATAAATGTAGTGCGGGATCTCTCCCACTACATATCAGTAGTACTGTTTACAAATTGCATCGTTTTAAATATTAAGAACAAACTAAGAGTTGAACTTATACTGCTAAGTTCATCGCCACAAAACAATGATGTCGCTAAATTACCCTGTACAACTTGACATCGCGGTTTTTACATATTATATCAAAATATGTCTTGAATATATTTAAAACTTACTATGAAACATTATATTTTATTTTATGCTATATGTTTTAATAAGTGATCGACATATTTCTTGTTGGAGGTATAGACCTCTGTACTCAGACTGGTGAGCTACTTTTACATGAAACATTTAACTGTTTTATGGCCGTTTTCACCAACTTTGTCTTAGCTTAGGCGACTCCTAAGAGACATGCTGTCTCACTCTTTTCAGTTAATATAAAAAGTGACAACATGTCACTTAGGAGTCACCTAAGCTAAGACAAGGTAGGTGAAAACGGCCATTAGTCATGCAAATACAATCGCTGAGCTTTAGCCTATTTGCATCGCTGTGACACACAAGAATTTGAAAAAAACTTTTTTTTTATTTCCTCTCTTTTATATGAATTATAACTCGTATTATATGTTCTAAAGTTCTCTAAAGATGCAAATAAATTGTTTATCTATCTATCTAACTGCTGTTGTTGTAAGTGATCGTTCCTGTAATTGATCGTAAGAGATTTTATTGTTGTTGCAGGTGCAGACTTCTCGGGGGTGCGATGTCAGACATTCTCCTCGTGGTGCACCCTGGGCAACGTATTTTGACGGCTAACAGTCTGACAGAGGCCCGATATTGGTTTTACAATTACCTAATAATACTGTACTCTAACCCTCATACGATCCTGATGGTAACGTTAGTGTACTAATATATAATTGACCAATCTTTAGTAAAAAATCTAGTATTGACGATTAAGATTTATGTGCAAATATTGGCTATTCGTGTATATTTTTTAAGAGTATTCGAGTAACCAACCATCTGGTTGTCTTATATGTTTTTCCAATTTGTAACAGAGTCAAATTTGAAGAAAGAAAAAAATTAATAAAAATTTTGACACAAAGGAGCAACAGAAACAGCTCGACTTGAACTCAGGTTCAAGTCGAGCTGTTTCTGTTGCTCCTACAATAAACGCGGCGTAGACAACGAAGATGATCTGAAGAGGACGAGAGCCAGCCCCATAGAAATAATGGTATCATTGTATTTATTCATTTTGTCAAATGAATTGCAATTGTTAATTTTAGTAGCAGAAGAATTAAACATTCTTGACGCATACTCTCTGTACTTGATTTGCTACGGGTTTTAGTATCTAAATTTGTCGCCACATTCAAATTTGGCTACTAAAGCTTGTATTCAAGTCGAGATTTTTCGGCGGTGACAACCGAAGCTGGCCTGAAGAGGAGAAGGGGCCAGCCTGCCAGAAATAATTGTTTCATTGTATTTCATTCTTATGTTAATCGAATTATAATTGTTAATATTTGCCCCAAAATAAGTGGACATTCTCAACGCATACACTCAGTACTTAATGTGGTACGGGTTTCGGTAAGTATATAAATTTGTAGCTACATTCGAAATTGGTCACCAAAATTACAGTTCCAGATGTTTCTGTTGCTGCTACAATTGCTGCGGCGGGGAAACCGAAAACGAATTGAAAAGGACGAAAGGCCAGTCTAGAAGAAATAATGATAATCATTGTATTAAATTTATATACATATAGACATTTTAATTTATATCCTTAACTGTCACCAATTTAATCGATTTCGTCGTGGTACAAATGAGTGTAAATTGTTTTCTGATCAATTTTCATCCATTTGTAGCTCGAGTCTTTCTTCCCTGGGAGGACAAAATCGAAAATATTGGCCAGTGAAGAGTTATCACTGAAGCTGTTACTTATGAAAATTACTTTTTTCATAAATTGCAAGAAGATACAAAACAATTTAAATAAAAAATACTCTTTGTTTATTTATTATTGCATAAATCATTAAATACATTATTGCTGCATACATCTGTGTATACCGAAAGTTTAAATTTATAGTACAACAAGTCATCGCATTGTTCACATTTACGAAATATTTGTAAACTAAATTTAAAATATGTATGAAATATTTTATTGTCTTTAAACTAGTGATAGTATTTTTTGTTGCACTTTTGTCAAATCTATACTGGAACTGCTAAGTTCATCGCCGCAAAACAATGATGTTGGTAAATTATCCTGTACAACTTGACATCGCGGTGTTCACATATATCAAAATATGTCTTGAATATATTTAAAACTTAGTATGAAACTTAATATTTTATTTTATATTTTTTTTAATAAGTGATAGACATTTTTCTTGTTGGAGGTATAGACTTCTTTGTACTCGGACTACTAAACTGGTGAGCTACTTTTACATTAATTATTTAACTGCTGTTCTTGTAAGTGATCGTATTTTTTATTGTTGCAGGTACGGACTTTCATGGGGTGCGATGTCAGACAACCTCCTCGTGGTGCACCCTGGGCAACGTCTATTGACGGCTAATAGTCTGACAGAGGCCCAATATTGATTTTAGTGATAAAGTTTGGGCAAGTTTTATGGCTACATTTATGAGACTATCAATAAGTTTATATGAATTTTTTTATTACTGTTTATAGCATATATCTTGATGAGTCGACAAAATTCATGACCAAATCGAGTCACTGGCGTGGCAAATGCAATTACTGCTGCAGAAAAAAGGAGTGAACGCAAGATATTTCTTATCTGTGGTCATGGTTTTCGCACTACATTTCAATTATACTCTGTACTATAAACATCTCTTTAAATATTAAGAACTTACTGCAAGTTCTTGGATGATGTTACTAATAGGAAGGCATTTTGCTCAAATTCAAAAGGAAATTCCTTCTAAACCTTGGTTTTTTAAATTTAAGCAGGCCTCTAAAATTTGCATATCTACTATATGTCGGTTACGTCTTGGGCATGCAAGTACACCGGTGCACTTGACAACAATAAGGGTTAAAGACAGCTCCCTATGTGAGTGTGGTTTGGACGAAGGTTCGGCTGATCATATATTTTTCGATTGTACAAAATATTCATATCCCTAAGCCGTGTCAATTTAACTCTCTTCTTTCTTATGTTAATTCACCCTTCATCAATATTCTTTGTCATTATTTATTCTACAATCGTATTAAACTTTAATTGGTATCTTTTTATTCTCTGATTTGGTTTCCGCTCTTCAACTTTTTTATATATTTCTTTATAGACAGCGAACAGGGTATATTGTATTTTATTTGTCTTGTTTAATTTTAATTTTGCATTCACTTGTACTTTCACGGCCTGGATAATAACATGAGTCGCGCATACTTTAATTAAAAAAAGTATTCTAAGCAAAAAAACTCGAGGTTGGCGAAATCCTATGGGCGCCGCCATCAAACCCAAAAGAAGAAGAAGAAGATGATGTTACTAATTTAACTTTAGCAAAAGTAATATGCAAATGAAGTAGCAATTTATCATTAAACGTTGTAAGTATTTAATGATTATGCTATACGTATTATAATTCTTAAATAACAATGGGAGTGGACAGCCGCGATGCCCACACAAGAAAACTTGATTTGGTTCGGATTTTGGTATCTAAATTTGATGTTGTATTCAAATAATGGTTACGAAAGTCTGTTTTAAAGTCGAAGTGCTTGTTGTGAAGTTGGAAAACCCAAGATAAACTGAATAGGTGGAGGGGCCAACACGGAAGAAAGAATTTTCATTCCTTGTTATAAGTTGCTTCTATAATAACTTAGTATAGAGTGAGACTAACAGACCAACCAGCTATTTCTTGTTGAGTTTAAAAGTACAAAACAGGGGAGTCATACGCATTGGGGACGAATGACACTCTAAGAAGAGTAGGCGGGAGGTTTCTGGTCTGTAATCCGGGGTATCGCGCTACATAAAAAACTATTTTATGATATGTGTTGCTCTTTCAAATGTCAAGGATATAACTATGTTGCAAGGTCCTGGATTACTAGCTGGATTATTAAAAACAATGATACATGAAATACATTGGTAATCCACGTACAGCCCAGACATACAATTCGATAAGTGAAATAATCGGTATTTCAATATATCACTATAGTTTGTAGGTATTTTATTTTTCAAGCGGATAAATAACTTATTTTTTTATGCTTTATTTCAATACCAATGGTAAGTTCACAATCAATGATACAGATTTGAAACTCTACTTCTAACAATTAGTATCAGAAGTTAAGACGTCATGGTTCTGCTTCGATACCAGAAGCTTCAATGATTTCACATAATATCTGACTATATCACCTACAGTTACACAGCACCTACAGTGCAACATGGACGGGAGACGCAGGAGCTTTTAGCATATTCGCCTGGACCGAGTGACCTGACACTTGGATTCTACAGTTTTGGAACAAGTTGGTAATGTACCTTTTAAATTTTTAAAAATAAAAATGATACCAAAAATAGACTGAACGACTACAATCTTATATATATAAAAATGAATCACAAAATGTGTTGGTAAGCGCATAACTCAACGACGCCTGAACCAAATTGGACAATTCTTTTTTTAAAATGTTCGTTGAAGTTCATGGCTGGTTTTTACGGCTTTCAAATTTTAAAATTTGAATAATTATTGGAAAACCCCTAAAAACAGCCCTTTTTCCCCACCAAACGTTTTCTTACTAAAACGTACAGTCAATTTGAGCTTTATTGTTATTGTATAGAGTAATCAATACTTACGCTATGACACTTAAGAACTGTAAGAAAGCTCTTACAGAATGGCTTGCTACTCTTAATTATAATGACACTGAAGACATTCTAGTTTCATTTAAGTGACGATAATTTATCATTTACTAGGACACTAGGACACACACATACTCAATCACATACACACACCACACATTTAAACACACACACACACGCACACACACCCATACACACAAACACACACACACTACACATAATTACTATACTTACTTTTTCGCACATCAACAGAATCTCTTTTCTTTTACTTTGTAAATTTTTCTACTAAAAATGCCATGTAAATCTTTAGTATTGTTCGAAGGAAGAGCGAGGTTTCCCATCACAAGTGTTTCGACTACTTTCTGGGAAACCCCAGCAACTTATTTGTAATGATTTATCTAAATAAATGCATTTTTATTTTATTTATTATTTTTTTTAAAGTTCATATTGCAAGCACTCGCTGTTGTCTTAGCAATGTAGGTGTGTTCCTAACATCAAAGAGCCAATTTGCGCTTTAGTAACGCTATGTAAAGTTGAAGTTTAATCATATCTATCAAAATATTGTGCGTGTGTACGTTGGAGCACAGAATACATCGTTGGAGAATTTAATGTCATGTTCCAAAATTAAATAGTCACAAAATGTGATATTCTTTAGACCTTTTTTGAAATTTGTTTGGCTATGCGATATTATCTATAAAATAAGTAGGAACAAAAAACTGCCACTTTACAAATCTTTTAGACAGGACGAAGTCTGTCGGGTACGCTAGTTACCCAATAAAATTGTCTATAACCCTCATACGATCCTGGTGGCAACGTCAGCGTACTAATGTGTAATTGACTAATCTTTGGTAAATAATCTCGTAATGACGATTACGTTTTACGTTTCAAGTGCAAATATTGGTGATTCGTGTATATTTTTAAGAGCATTCGAGTAACCATCTGGTTGTATTAAATGTTTTTCCAATTTGAAATAAAGTCAAATCTAAAGAATGAAAAATAAAATTAATAAAAATCAAAATACTGACAAAGTGTGTTTTAGTCGCGTTCTTTCTGTTTCTCCTACGCGGTTTAGACAACCGAAGATGATCTGAAGAAGACGAGCAGCCAGACGCGAAGAAATAATGGTATCATTGTGTTTAATCATTTTGTCAAATAAATTACAATTGTTAATTTTAGCAGCAGAAGAATTGAACATTCTCGACGCATACTCTCTGTACTTGGTTTGCTACGGGTTTCAGTATCTAAATTTGTGTCTACATTAAAATTTGGCTACTAAAGCTTGTATTCAAGTCGAGATTTTTCGGCGATAACAACCGAAGCTGAAGAGGAGAAGGGGCCTGCCTGCCAGAAATAATTGTTTCATTGTATTTCATTCCTGTGTTAATCGAATTATAATTGTTAATATTTGCCCCAAAAGAAGTGGACATTCTCAACGCATACACTCAGTACTTAATTTGGTACGGGTTTTGATATCTAAATTTGTAGCTACATTCGAAATTGGTCACCAAAATTATAGTTCGAGATGTTTCTATTGCTGCTACAATTGCTGCAGCGGGGAAAACAAAAACAAATTGAAGATGACTAGAGGATAACTTCGCAGAAATAATGGTATCATTGTATTTAATCATTATGTTAAATGAATTATAATGTTAATTTTAGCAGCAGTAGAAGTTGAAATCCTCGACACAAGTACTCGATTTGGTGCTGGTTTTGGGACCCAAATTTGTGAATTTGGCATTAAATTTGGCAACCAAAATTGGAGTTCAAGTCGAGTTGTTTCTGTTAGTGCTACAGTTGCTGCGGCGGGGAAATCAAAAACGAGTTGAAGAGGACGAAAGGCCAGCCTCGCAGAAATAATGATATCATTGTATTAAATTTATATCTTTGACCAGTGAGAGTGGATTGAAATTTATATCTTTTGACGACCTCCATAGTCGAGTGGCAGATGTTTGTGTGATGAATGCGAGCATTTGTACCTTAGTCATGGTTCATCATCATCATCATTCATCATTTCAGCCAATAGACGCCCACTGTTGGACATAGGCCTCCCCCAAGGATCTCCACGCAGATCGGTCCTGCGCTGCAACCATCCAGCGCCTTCCCGCGATCTTGAGTCATGGTTGTTGATATATATTTAAATAAAAATTATTTATATATGTATAATATATGTATGTCTATCCGTTACCCTAGATCCCATTGTACAAGCCTTATAGAGCTTAGTTTGGGCTAGGCTAATTGGTGTAAGTGTAACAAATATTTATTTATTTATTTATAATATATAATATCCATATAGATATTTTAATTTATACCCATAATTGTTATTAATTTAATCGATTTAGTCGTGTGAAAGTGCATGTAAATTGTTTCTTTATCAATTGCCATTCTTTTGCACTTTTTCAAGTCGAGTCTTTCTTCCCTGGGAGGAAAAAATCAAAAATAATGGCCTCGTAGAGCTCTCACAGAAACTGCGATTTCTGAAAATTGCTTCTTTCATAAGTTGCAAGAAGATACAAAATAATTGAAATAATAAATAATATTTGTTTTTTTATTATTGCTGCATACATCTGTGTATGCCGAAAGTTAAAATTTATAGTACCACCGGATATCGTATTGTTCACATTTAGGAAATATTTCCAGACTAAATTTAAAATATGTTTGAAACATATTATTCACTTTCAACTAGTGATCGTATTTTTTGTTGCAGTTTTGGACAAATCTATACTGGAACTGCTACGTTCATCGCTACAAAACAATGATGTCGACAATTTAACCTGTACAATTTGACATCGCCGTGTTCACATTCACACATTCCAAAATATGTCTTGAATATATTTAAAACTTTATATTATTGTTTCAATAAGTGATCACTTTTTTGTTACAGGTTTACACGTCCCTGTGTTAAGATTGAAAGGCTCATCGCCACAAAACAACGATGCCTGTTATTTGTCCTGTAGAACCAGGTTTCGCTTCGTTCACATTGACGATATATATCGAGTATAGATTTAAAACTTTATAACAATTAATGCTGTTAAGAAAATCATGTGATAGGCTTTCCTTTGTTGCAGATATTTACAGCCATGTTTTATGAATGCTAAACTTCTCGCCGCAAAACAATTATGCCGTTTATTTGCACTGTACAAAAATTGATGTAAGACCTTACATGAAACATTTGACTGCTGTTAATGTATGCTGTTTTTGTTGTTGCAGGTACAGACTTCCCTGGGGTGCGATGTCAGATAACCTCCTCATGGTGCACCCTGGGCAACGTCTATTGACGGCTAATAGTCTGACAGAGGCCCAATATTGATTTTACAATTACCTAATAATACTGTTCTCTAACCCTCATACGATCCTGATGGTAACATTAGTGTACTAATATAAAATTGAGCAATCTTTAGTAAATAATCTAAAATTGGCGATTGAGATTTATGTTTTAAGTTCAAATATTGGTCATTCGTAAATATTTTTAAGAGTTTTCGAATAACTCTCTGGTTGTCTTATAAGATTCTTCAATTTGTAACAGAGTCAAATTTTAAGAATGAAAAATAAAATTAATAAAAATAAAAATTTTCACACAGAAGACTGTGTTCAAGTCAAGTTTTTCTGTTGCTCCTACAATCAACGCGGCGGAAACAACCGAAGATGATCTGAAGAGGACGTGAGGCCAGCTCCACAGAAATAATGGTATCATTGTATTTTATCATTTTGTGAAATTAATTACAATTGTTAATTTTAGCAGTAGTTGAAAGAGACATTTTCGACGCATACTCTCTGTACTTGATTTGATACGGGTTTTAGTATCCAAATTTGTGTCTACATTCAAATTTGGCTACTAAAGCCTGTGTACAAGTCGAGTTTTTTCGGCCGGGACAACCAAAGGTGGTCTGAAGAGGAGAAGGGGCCATGAAGAGGAGGAGGGGCCATGAAGAGGAGGAGGGGCCAGCCTGCCAGAAATAATGCTTTCATTGTATTTCATTATTATGTTAACCGAATTATAATTATTAATTTTTGCCCTAATAGAATTAGACATTCTCGATGCATACACTCAGTACCTGATTTGGTAGGGGTATTGGTATCTAAATTTGTAGCTACATTCAAAATTGGTCGAGTTGCTTCTGTTGCTGCTACAATTGCTGCGGCGGAAAAACTAATAACGATGAAGAGGACGAGAGGACAGCCTCACAGAAATAATGGTATTATTATATTTATTCATTATGTCAATTGAATCATAATTGTTATTATGTATTCAAATTTGGCAACCAAAGTCTGTGTTTAAGTCGAGTTTTTCTGTTGCTCCTACAATCAACGAATATAATATTTATCAACGAGGATCTCCCAAGATGCAAGCGCCAGCTTTTATGGTTTGCAAGAAATACCCTTAAAACCAAGGGCTTTCAGTATATATGGGTACAGAATGGCAACATTCTAGCAAAAAGAAATAGCGAGTTAAAAAAGATATATAATATACGATCAGAGAGTGACTTACTGGTTTTTGAAGGAAACGAATGATCGTAAATAAATACTTACGCACGCAAATAGCGGACGGGTCCACACTACGTGTTTTTTGTAACAGTAAAATTCAATAAGATTGAAGAAATAACAAATGATTTTGTATACAATAGATTCAATAACATAACAACGCTCACCAACTATTTATGTGTGCAACAAAATGGCAAGATACATATTTTACACCTGAATATAAATTCTCTTAGAAAAAATTTCAATGAACTGTTACTGAATATAGATAAAAACAAATACAATATTGACATTCTAATACTAAGTGAAATAAATATCAAGGAAAGTGAAATGCCTCTTTATAGAATATCAGGATATAATCAATTTATACGAACAAGGGAAACGAAAAGGGGAGGAGGAATATTAATATATGTCAAGGATAGCTTGTGTTTTAATGTGCACAATACAAGGATGGAAGATCTGGAATTTATACATGGAAAACTTAAAATAGAAAATAGAATTACAAATATCTGTGCGGTGTACAAGCCACCAAATAAAAATTCTGTAAGATTTATAGAACAATTGAAATCGATTATGAATACAATTCCGGCGGCAGAGAATGTTATACTTATAGGCGACACAAATATTAACTTATTGCATAATCAAGTTTCGCCGACTATTATGAAATACAAAAACACCCTGTGTGAGTACGGTCTTATGTGTGTTACACCAGACAGCGAGATAACGCGCGAGGCGATAGTGGACGGACGACTACAAACATCTTGCTTGGATCATGTATGGGTGCGAGCGAGAGGTAACGAGTCACAAATTTCATTATTCGTTCTCGAGACTCGCATATCGGATCATCATGCGGTAGGCCTTTCGTTGGACTTGTACGGTAAGCGTGACCTTGACAGTGAATGTAGTAATAGTGCGCAACAGGTGATTAGCGACAAGCTAGTGCGACAAAAATTAGATGCATATGACTGGACGCAATTAGATTCAATTAATTGTCCGATAAGTTTATATAACACTTTGTATTCTGTGTTTAGAGATATATATATGGAATGCACAATAGTTAGTAAAACTCTTAAACGTAAAAACAAACAGCCATGGATAGATAACTACCTGTATAAAATGCTGTTACAAAGAGATTATTTATTTAAAACATGGAAATCGACACCCAATAATATGACTAAGCGCTTAGAATACACAAAATTTAGAAATAAAGTCAGCAAATTAATAAACGAGGCAAAAAATAAATACCGGCAAGCTCAAATAAAAAAATGCAATGGCGATTTGAGAAAAATATGGGTAAATATAAATTCATGGCTGGGGAGTACAAAGAGGAATGTAGATGAGGTAATTTTAAATTATTTAGGTAAGGTAGAAAATATTAGTCAAATATGTACAAATTTTTCAAAAACATTTACTCAGGAAATACAAGATATTAAACATAACTGTAATGTTAGACTGCTGAATAGAGATAGCTACGTAAATCCTAGTATTGTTAGTTTTAGATTTAAAAAAGTAACATCCTATGATGTTAAGAAGGTTATATATCAGTTATCAAGCGATAAGGCGTCGGGTTCCGATGGAATTAGGGCTAAGGATATTAAATACTTATGTAACAAACTAAGTCCAATTTTAGCTAACTTTGTTAACTTGTGCCTAACTAAATCCATGTATCCTGAACAATTAAAACATGCTATTATACGCCCTATATATAAATCCGGAAGCCATTTAGAGTATGTAAATTATAGGCCGATAGCAATATTATCAGTGGTAAACAAAATTGTCGAAAAATGTGTTATGAATCAGATTAGCACTTTTTTAGAAAAATATAATATCTTGAGCAATAGCCAACATGGTTTTAGGAGAGGGCGCAGCACTAGTTCAGCCCTAATTAGTTTCGCGGACTATGTAAATGAGGCCCTGGACTCCGGTAAGCAGTTGATAGCTCTGTTTATCGACTATAAAAAGGCATTTGATACTCTTGACCACAGCATGCTGCTGAAGGCGATGGATGAGTGTGGAATACGTGGTCCGACCAACGACTGGTTTAAGAATTACCTCAGCGATCGAAAAATAAGTACCTGCGTAAACGGCGTGATGGGTAAGAAGGAGGCCGTGGAGCTGGGCGTGCCCACCGGGTCGGTGTTCGGGCCCGTAGGATACATCATGCATGTCAACAGTGTGGCCAATGTAGTACGCGAGTGCCGAGTATATATGTACGCGGATGATATGTGTATTGTTTTCGCGTCTAGGGACATTTCAGAAGCACAAAAACATGTGCAAGATGACTTTGAACATATAACAAAATGGGCCCACGACAACGGGATTATACTTAATATGAATAAGACGAAATGCATGCATATATACTCGCCACATAATCGCGTTGCTAAGATAGTGCAAATAGAAAATTATGCAGTTGTCGGCCATTCTTATAGTTGCCTACATAATAATAAATATAATTGTCATTGTTCTAAAATAGAGTTTGTTAAGGATTTTAAGTATTTAGGTTTAAAAATAGATACACACTTTAATTGGAAACACCACGTTAATGATGTCTGTAATAGGCTAAGGTCAACATTAGGAAAATTTTTTCAGCTTAAAAAGATAGTCAACAGGAAAACCATGTGTGTAATATATCATGCACTTGCAGATTCAATTATAAGCTACGGTCTGATAGTATACGGTCGAACATTTAACACGTATTTACAGAGTATCAAAAACATCCAGAAAAGACTACTTAAGTATTTAGTTAGCAAAAAAGTAAAAAATATGTGTAACAAAGATTATGACAAACTGTTCAGCATTTGTAATATTTTACCAATAGATTATAAAGTCAAATATTTAATAGGGTTAGAATATTATTTCAGTGGAGAATTTAAAAATATGGTAATAAATAAATATAATACAAAAAGTGTAAGAGAAAAAAAGTTGATACAACCAGGTGTGAAAAATTATTATGGTCAAAGACTGCCAAAATACTTGGTACCTAAAATTTATAATAAGTTCGAACTATTAAGAAAATGTCCGAAATTTACTAAAGCGGTGCTAAAATCAAAGCTACGAGCTGTTTTGCTCGATAATGTAGGTTAGATCAAGTCTGTGTAAATCATAGATGTATTATAGACTAGCGTACGCTTGTATATAATACATCTATTGTGTAAATTATATTGATTGTCAATTATTATTTATTAGGTATATCACAGTGTCGGCGCGACGGCGGTGCGGTCGGGAGATGAGATGAGATTAACGTACCAGTTTAAATTGCATTTTAAAAATTTACTCGTACTGAATTAACTTTTATAATAAAAAAACATTTAATAAATAAGCTATGCTTTAAAGTAAGTATTTTGCTTTACTGTAGTTTACGTATATTGAGTTATATCTTATGCATGCCCCGGCTGCACTCGGATCGCGCGTAATGTGGTTAGATTATAGTAAGTAGGTTATATTTATGGATAAAGAAAAGAGCGCATCTCGCCCATAAACATAATGTTTGGCGAGTTTTATATATATTTTTATAAATGTAAACCTATTTGTTCAAATAAATAAAAAAAAAAAAAAAAATCAACGCGGCGGCGACGACCAAAGTTGATGAAAAGAGGAGGAGGGTCAGCGTCGTAAAAACACTCAATACTTGATTTGGTACGAGTTTTGGTAACCAAATTTGTGGGTATATCAAATTTGGCTTACAAAATTCAAACTAAATTCGAGTTGTTTCTGTTGTTTTTACTATTGATGAGGCGAGGAATACGGAAGATGTTCTGAAGAGGAGGAGGGGCCAGAGTCGTAGAAACAATTGTAGCATTGTATTTAATTATTATGTTAATTGAACTATAATAGTGTTAATTTTAGCAGCAGTAGAACTTGAAATCCTAGACACAAGTACCTACTCGAAACTCGATATGGTGCGGGTTTTGGTATCGAAATTTGTGACTACATTGAAACTTGGCTACCATAGTCTGTGTTCAAGTCGATTTTTTTCTGTTGCTCCTACATTCAACCCGGCGGCGACAACCAAAGTTGATGAAAAGAGGAGGAGGGCCAGCGTCGTAGTAACACTAAATACTTGATTTGGTACGGGTTTTGGTATCCAAATTTGTGGATATATTCAAATTTGGCAACCAAAATTTGAACTCAAGTCGAGTTGTTTCTGTTGCTTCTACAATTAATGCGGCGAGGAAAATTGAAGATGAACTGAAGAGGAGGAGGTGCCAGCTTCACAGAAACAATTGTAGCATTGTATTTCATAAACAAATTCTACTTGATAATTTAAGCATCAACAGAAGTTTTTTTTTTATACTACAACGGTAGCAAAGAGGCTTACGGCCTGCCTGATGGTACCGTCGCCTATGGACGCTTGCAACACTAGGGACATCACAAGCGCTTTGCCGACCTTTTTAAAAACCTATTTACTCCATTTTTGAAGAACCCCATACTGTAATCCCCCCGGAAAGCCTCGGCAGGGAGCTCGTACCACAATCGGAGCGTGCGTGGAAGGAAATTTCGTTGAAACCGCACTGTGCGTGACCATTTAAGCTCCAGCATGTGAGTATGAACATCCTGCCGATGGCGAGCGGTGCGATGGTAAAATGTGGCCGTGGGCATCATGTCGAACAATTTTTTGGAACACAACCCGTTATATAAGCGATAGAACACACACAAAGAGGCACAGTCTTTGCTCAGACTTAAGGGCTCAATACCGCTTGTGAGTATGGGATCGTCAACGATACGCTCAGCGCGTCTTTGGACCGAATAAAAGGATCAAGTTGGTATCGAGGTGCTCCAGTCCACAGGTGACAGCAGTACTCCATATACCCCTAACTTGCGATTTATATAATAGCAGTCGTTGCCTCGGAAAGAAGTATCGCTTAGCTCTGTTAAGCATACCTAGTTTTTTAGAAGCCAACTTGACCTTGACTTCGGAATTGGACGTCACTGGAGATGTTGACATCGAGGATCCCAATACTCTTCGAGATGTTTAAGGTTGTGTTCTGGAATTGTGGGGCTACAGTGCGCACAAACTTGTGTCTTAGAGTAGTTAAATCGGACTAAATTGTCCCGCCCCCAATCGGAGACTCTGGTTAGTGTACTCTCGGTTTCAGACACAAGTTGTTCACGACTTTCCTCCACAATGGAACGAGGGGTATTTGCACAGCCCGTGTAAAAAGCATCTCTAGTGCTGTCGTCCGCATAGCAATGGATGCCGCCAAGCGACAGCATATGATTGATATGCAGCAGAAATAGTGTTGAAGATAGCACAAAGCCATGTGGGACGCCAGCATTTATTATCCGAGTTTCAGAGCAGCTACCGTCAACTACGGCTTTAATGCTTCTCCCGGAAAAAAAGCTAGCAATCCATTTGCATAGCCCCTCGGAGAAGTGGACATTTTCGACGCATACACTCGGAACTCGATTTCGATCAGGTTTTAGTAACTAAAGGAGATGGCTAAACGACTGCCCTTAACATGTATAAATATATTACAATTTTTATATATTCATTAATGAATTGTTACATGATTATTATTTTCCTAGAACTTTCGTGAAAAAATAATTAAATTCAAAGTTTTAAACTTGTTTTCCTATTTTCCGAACTTGAATAGTGGTGACACTCAAAGTAACCAAGCTCTGAGTATAGCTTAGAGAAACACTGATAAATTTAGAGGTTTCTAATGTGATGTCGTAAATAAGCACTTATTTTCACCCTACCCTACGCACCAACTAAGTACCCAAATAAGCACACTACGAGATAGACCAAAGTAATGTACTACAGTATTGTCCACCTTAAAAAGTTTATCATAAAAGTCCGCGATGGTATATGTCTGAGTTTTGTTTTTATTATCGCGTTAAAAATATTGTTATGTAGGTACATAATCTAAAGACCATTTAATGTGCAATTTCATATTAATTAAACTTTACTTATCTGAAATATTGTGTTTTTTTCCATTGGTATATCAAAAATTGTTTTTTTTTTTAATTTATTTTTATATTAATTTACATATTTACTTGGCGGACTCGTGATTTAGACATGTAGAAAGGATGGACGAAAGACGTCTGACGATAGAAATTTACAAGGAAAATATGACTGAGGCAGGTGGGGACTACCTAGACAGTTGTAGGGGACGACTAAGACTTTTTTTTCCTCAGGAGAGAGAGGCTGAGAATTTGAGCTCTGAGGCTGAGAGAGGAAATCGCGCCCGCGGGTACGGCGACCCGGGAGGGACCACGCCCCTTCCGTGGCCGGGGGGCGTCGTCGGTGGTGGAGATCAGGGGAGGTATTGTAGCTTCCCCCGAGGAGGGCTACCCTGTATCGGCGGGGGAGCGGAGGCTGGCGGTTCCCGGGGGCTCCCTACATGCCTGAGAAAGGCCATCCCTGAGGTTTTTAATGGGTAGGCCTCCCCATTCTGGGGAGGAGAGCCCCACATAACCGCCGGCTCGCCACAGCCGGGGTATGCAACTTAATGCATTTTCCTCAGGGGGAACAAAAAAAAAGGGGGATAGGCGTGTATATGTCCCCAGAAGGCGGGGCTTATCCACTGACCTACACAACACGGGTAGCTTAAAAGATATAGTGGTGGTTTTCTTTGCCCTAACATTCACTATACATTTTTAAAAATATTTAATACTAAAACTTCACTTCGTTACATACACATAATACTCGCAAAGTGGATGACAGGTATTCGAATACCTGAAAAATGGTATCTCTGATAATTTCGTAGATAGAATTAATGGAACAGATATTACAAAACTGAACATAAATCAACGATTTCAATATAATAACAAAATAAATCGTTATCTAAATCACAAATCAACAATATTCAAATGGAGTCAACTCTTAATCAACTATTAAACTCTAAAGATAAATAACTCTATAGATTTGTTGTTAATTTAATTATAAATTTTCTCATTTAATTACACGTTCAGAAATAGCACAAATAGGATTCGGGGATAAAAACTTATATCATAAAAAAGCTAAAGAACATGTAAAAGCTATTGAAAATCATAAATTTAAAATGACCAAATCTTTTATAAACATTCTGAAGGTAATTAAATACTTTACAAGAACTTATTTCAAAAATTTGAGATAATGCTACAAATCACGTTATACATTTTAAATATGGCAACACAGCGCAAACTTTATCTTATTATTATGCGTAAATTGAAGTGGATTTGTGTCACTTTTTTATATTATTAACAGGGCATGAAAATTAGGAATCACCTAATGAAATTGGTAGTAAACAGATAAAATATATTTATATGGAAAATAAAGCTACATTACCTACAATTAAAATGCCTTTTTTAATAATATTGCACTATAAATGAGAAAAACATACGTTTGACTATTGAAATTATTATTTTTAATAATGCTCCTCATAAGGTCAGCGTCGTAAAAACACTCAATACTTGCTTTAGTACGAGTTTTGGTAACCAAATTTGTGGGTATATCAAATTTGGCTTACAAAATTCAAACTAAAGTCGAGTTGTTTCTGTTGCTTCTACTATTGATGAGGCGAGGAAAACAGAAGATGATGTGAAGAGAAGGGGTTAGAGTCGCAGAAACAATTGTAGCATTGTATTTAATCATTATGTTAATTGAACTATAATAGTGTTCATTTTAGCAGCAGTAGACGTTGAAATCCTAGACACAAGTACCTACTCGAAACTCGATTTGGTGCGGGTTTTGGTATCGAAATTTGTGACTACATTGAAACTTGGCCACCATAGTCTGTGTTCAAGTCGATTTTTTTCTGTTGCTCCTACATTGAACCCGGCGGCGACAACCAAAGTTGATGAAAAGAGGAGGAGGGCCAGCGTCGTAAAAACACTCAATACTTGATTTGGTACGGGTTTTGGTAGCCAAATTTGTGGATATATTAAAATTGGCTTTCAAAATTCGAAATCAAGTCGAGTTGTTTCTATTGCTGCTACAGTTGGGTGGGGAAATCAAAAACGAATCGAAGAGAACGAGAGGCTAGCCGCGCAGAAATAATGGTATCATTGTATTTTATCATTATGTTAAACGAATTCTACTTGTTAATTATTACTTCTGTTGATACTTAAGATCAACAGAAGTGGACATTCTCGACGTATACACTCGGAACTCGATTTTGATCAGGTTTTAGTAACTAAATTTGCGGAGCTACATTCTAATTTGGTCGCTTAAGTCCGACTGTATGTCGAGTTACTCCAAATGGTGCAGCGAGGCGTATTATACGGAAAATTACCCGAAGAGGAGGAAGCAGAAGGAGAGGCCAACGTCAAAAAAAAATTTTTTACTCGAACATCGAGCCATTTGTTATTTAGTTCATAGGTAATTAGAAAATTAAGAAGTTATATAAAAGAACAATGTAAGGAAGGCAAGGGACCTTTGGACCAGGATTTTGCACTATATTTAAATTCTACTTTGTAACAGGGATAGCTTTAGTAAAATGTCATGAATATACTATGTTGCGAAATTCTGGATTATTACTCATATGTCAGCAGTAGTAATAGAAATATTCGATTGATTTATTGCATTCCAGACAAACATTAAAGTGGGCAAGGCATACCGGGGCCGGGGAGTTGGCGCAGCATTCGCCACGGTCCCGATGGAAGTGGCCACGCGCCTGGCAAAAGCCGGCCGCGTACAGGTTGGATGGAGTTCCGTCTCCATCCAACTTCTGGAGGTTAAGCCCGTGCGCTGCTTCAGGTGCATTTGCTTGGGCCACCCTATCCAGAGCACCTCCGCGAAAGACCGCAGTGGACTGTGCTTCCGCTGCGGCGAAGAGGGGCACAAGGCAGTCAAATGCGAGGCGGCACATAAATGTGCCGTCTGCACGGATACCAAGCGTACCGCGAACCACCGGATGGGGGGTGCTAACTGCAATCACCCTCCGGTTCGTGGTCGCTTGATCCCGATCAAGACGACACAACCTAGTGCCGCCGCAAAGGAGGTGAGACCACCGGCCCCAGTGCTAATGTCGTCGTCGACCCAGGAGCTTATGGAATCATCAGCTCCTGAATTCTGTAGGTAGTTGACAGGTGAAGGCGGGCAAGCGACCTACCTTGACCGCCTAGTGGCCTTGTCATGAAGGCAATTGACGTTGAAATCCTCGACACAAGCATCCGAAACTCGATTTGGTACGGGTTTTGGTATCCAAATTTGTGGATATATTCAAATTTGGCAACCAAAATTGAACTCAAGTCGAGTTGTTTCTGTTGCTTCTACAATTAATGCAGCGAGGAAAACTGAAGATGAACTGAAGAGGAGGAGGTGCCAGCTTCACAGAAACAATTGTAGCATTGTATTTCATAATTATGATAAGCGAATTCTACTTGATAATTTAAGCATCAACAGAAGTGGATCAGAAGTGGATCAGTGGATCAGGTTGGATCAGTCTTATCGTCATATTTTGAACAATTCACAAAATATTCATACAAATTGAAGCCTATGTGGTATTTTGAAGTATAAGTAATATTATTGTAAAGTTTCATTAAAATCCATTCAATAGTTTTTACATGACAAAGTAACAAACACCCATACAAAAATAACAATACTTACAAACTTTCGCGTTTATAATATTAGCGGTTATTTACCCGTCATAATAGAACACTGAAGCATGTGATTGTACCTAATAAATTAAGTTGACGGTTTGCCCTCTGCTGTAACAACATAAAATGGATTTCTTATTCAAAGAATGAACTTACCTGGCTTACTCTCAAGAAACTGTAGTTCGTGTTAAAGTAAATATATATAAGATAGGGGATAGGCGTGTATATGTCCCCAGAAGGCGGGGCTTATCCACTGACATACATTGAGAACTTTTAGGAGTGGTTCGGAATTGACCCCGGAAGTTCCTAATTTATAAACGATTGCGCTGCGGTTAACTTTTGTTGTTTATCCTACGGCTAGATTGAAACGAAGTTCGGAGTTAGATCAGATTATGATATCACTCTATCATATATCGCTATCTATCAGAAAATAATTTCTCAAAGCATTCGCACTGATGGAAAAATCCGGTTCAGGGTCGCTTGATCCCGATCAAGACGACACAACCTAGTGCCGCTGCAAAGGAGGTGAGACCACCGGCCCCAGCGCTACTGTCGTCGTCGTCCCAGGAGCTTATGAAATCATCAACTCCTGAATTCCGTAGGTAGTTGACAGGTGAAGGCGGGCAAGCGACCTACCTTGACCGCCTAGTGACCCTGTCATGAAGACAGTAGAAGTTGAAATCCTCGACACAAGTATCCGAAACTCGATTTGGTACGGGTTTTGGTATCCAAATTTGTGGATATATTCAAGTTTGGCAACCAAAATTTGAACTCAAGTCGAGTTGTTTCTGTTGCTTCTACAATTAATGCAGCGAGGAAAACTGGAGATGAACTGAAGAGGAGGAGGTGCCAGCTTTACAGAAACAATTGTAGCATTGTATTTCATAATTATGATAAACGAATTCTACTTGATAATTTAAGCATCAACAGAAGTGGATCCGGTTTTAGTAACTAAATTTGATGCTACATTCTAATTTGGTCGCTAAGGTCTGTGACTGTAAGCCGAGTTCCTCCAAATGGTGCAGTGCGGCGGATAATATGGAAAATCACCCCAAGAGGAGGAAGGAGGAGGAGGGGACAACGTCGAAAACATATTTATATACAATCATTTGTTATTTAGTTCATAGGTAATTAAAAATGAAAATGAAGGAGTTATATAAAATGACACTGGAAAGGAAGAAAGTTTGTAAACGACAGTTCATGACAATGAATATACCACGTTGATTACTACCCATTAATTAGCAGTAGTAGAAGAAATATTCGATTGAATTATTGCATTTCAGACAAACATGGTCATAAAGTTTGAAATTAACATTCTGAAAGGCTTTCATATGGGTTGGAAATATTTAAAATAAATTTTACAAATTCCTTAGCATAACATTAAATGGTCTAAAAAAAATATACAATGTTGTTCTGAACTCGGAGATATATATCTTTAATATCTTATCTATAGATATGTAGAGTTAATTTGATTTTTATTTAATAATAATTTTAATTTGAATAACTATTTTGTTTTATCAGCTTCAGTTATATATTTCACTTTATATCTTAACTCTATCAGTTATAAATGATCACAGTCAGATGTTACAGTTAATATAAAGTAAATTAAATTTAGTATAACTGAAATTTGAGGCTAGGGCGAAGCTTAGAATGCGTTGAGCAAGTCCTTAGATTTAGAGTGAAAAGTAGTTGTTATTCACTACATAGTATAAAACGATGTCGCTATCCATCGTCTGTCTGTCCCCTATATATGCTTAGATCTTTAAAACTACGCAACGCATTTTGATGCGGTTTGTTTTTAATAAATATAGTGACTCTTAAGGAAGGTTTATATATATAATGCATGCATAATATAGTAGAGAAACACTGATACATTTAGAGGTTTCTAATGTGATGTCTTAAATAAGCACTTATTTTCTTCACCCTACCCTACGCACCAACTAAGTACCCAAATAAGTATACTACGAGATAGACCAAAGTAATGTACTACAGTATTGTCCACCTCAAAAAGTTTATCATAAAAGTCCGCGATGGTATATGTCAGATTTTTTTTTGTATTATCTTAAGGTTACTCTTTATTGTAAGCAAATGGGCGGGGGTTCACTAAACACATCGATGGTGTGTTTAGAGATCACCTATTCACGGTTGGCAGTTGGGGAAATGAGAAAAACATACGTTTGATTATTGAAATTATTATTTTTATTAATGCTCCTCATAAGGTCAGCGTCGTAAAAACACTCAATACTTGCTTTAGTACGAGTTTTGGTAACCAAATTTGTGGGTATATCAAATTTGGCATACAAAATTCAAACTAAAGTCGAGTTGTTTCTGTTGCTTCTACTATTGATGAGGCGAGGAAAACAGAAGATGATGTGAAGAGGAGAAGGGGTTAGAGTCGCTGAAACAATTGCAGCATTTTATTTAATCAATGTGTTAATTGAATTATAATTGTGTTAATTTGAGCAGCAGTAGAAGTTGAAATCCTTGACACAAGTACTCGAAACTCGATTTGGTGCGGGTTTTGGTATCGAAATTTGTGACTACATTGAAACTTGGCTACCAAAGTCTGTGTTCAAGTCGATTTTTTTCTGTTGTTCCTACATTCAACCCGGCGGCGACAACCAAAGTTGATGAAAAGAGGAGGAGGGCCAGCGGCGTAGAAACACTCAATACTTGATTTGGTACGGGTTTTGGTAACCAAATTTGTGGATATATTAAATTTGGCTTTCAAAATTCGTAATCAAGTCGAGTTGTTTCTATTGCTGCTACAGTTGCCGCGGTGGGGAAACCAAAAACAAATCGAAGAGAACGAGAGGCTAGCCGGGCAGAAATGATGGTATCATTGTATTTTATCATTATGATAAACGAATTCTACTTGTTAATTATTACTTCTGTTGATACTTAACATCTTTGATTTTGATCAGGTTTTAGTAACTAAATTTGCTAAGCTACATTCTAATTTGGTCGCTTAATTAAGCCCGTGCGCTGCTTCAGGTGCATGGGCTTGAGCCACCCTATTCAGAGCCCCTCCGCGAAAGACCGCAGTGGACTGTGCTTCTGCTGCGGCGAAGAGGGGCACAAGGCGGTCAAATGCGAGGCGGCACATTAATGTGCCGTCTGCATGGATACCAAGCGTTCCGCGAACCACCGGATGGGGGGAGCGAACTGCAATCCCCCTCCGTTTCGGGGTCGCTTGATCCCAATCAAGACGACACAACCTAGTGCCACCGCAAATAAGGTGAGACCACCGGCCCCAGTGCTAATGTCGTCGTCGTCCCAGGAGCTTACGGAATCATCAACTCCTGAATTCCGTAGGTAGTTGACAGGTGAAGGCGGGCAAGCGACCTACCTTGACCGCCTAGTGACCCTGTCATGAAGGCAGTTGAAGTTGAAATCCTCGACACAAGCTTCCGAAACTCGATTTGGTACGGGTTTTGGTATCCAAATTTGTGGATATATTCAAGTTTGGCAACCAAAATTTGAACTCAAGTCGAGTTGTTTTTGTTGCTTCTACAATTAATGCGGCGAGGAAAACTGAAGATGAACTGAAGAGGAGGAGGTGCCAGCTTCACAGTAACAATTCTAGCATTGTATTTCATAGTTATGATAAACGAATTCTACTTGATAATTTAAGCATCAACAGAAGTGGACATTCTTAGAACTCGATTTCGATCAGATTTTAGTAACTAAATTTGATGCTACATTCTAATTTGGTCGCTAAAGTCTGAGACTGTAAGTCGAGTTCCTCCAAATGGTGCAGCGCGGCGGATAATATGGAAATTCACCCGAAGAGGAGGAAGAAGGAGGAGGGGACAACGTCGAAAACATATTTATATACAGTCATTTGTTATTTAGTTCATAGGTAATTAAAAATGAAAATTAAGGAGTTATATAAAATGACACTGGAAGGAAAGAAAGTTTGTTAACGACAGTTCATGACAATGAATATACCACGTTGATTACTACCCATTAGTTAGCAGTAGTAGAAGAAATATTCGATTGAATTATTGCAGTTCAGACAAACATGGTCATAAAGTTTGAAATTAAAATTTTTGAAAGGATTTCATATGGATTGGAAATATTTAAAATAAATTGTACAAATTCCTTAGCATTACATTAAATGGTCTAATAAAAATATACAATGTTTTTCTGAACTCGGAGATATATATCTTTAATATCTTATCTATAGATATGTAGAGTTAATTTGATTTTTATTTAATAATAATTTTAATTTGAATAACTATTTTATTTTATCAGCTTCAGTTATATATATCACTTTATTTCTTAACTCTATCAGTTATAAATTATCACAGTCAGATGTTACAGTTAATATAAAGTAAATTAAATTTAGTAAAACTGAAAGGAGATGGCTAAGTACAGTATGGGCAATTGCCTTTGCAATGTATAAATACTGGATGTAGTTGCATCTAATGCTGGGTACCTGAAAGTTAATATGTGACATAAAAAAGTTCTATGAACTTTTCATATTATTACAATCTTGAAAAACATATCATAGTAACTCCTACGATATGATGGTCCCAAAACTACAACTAGAGAATTTGCTATGAACTTTTGGTAGCCATTTAAGTACAGATAAAATAACTAGGTAATATATACCTATTGTAGTGAATGATTTGAAGTCGGCAAGTAAGCACAATACACAATAGGTCCGTTTAAAAAAGCAGGGTCAGTATTAAAATCAAAAATTAAGTAATATCGCAACGAACAATCGAACAAACAAAAGTCGTATAACATCTGACATTGACATCTGACATTTTTAAAGTGCTGTGAGAATAAACTCTTAATACAATAACATCGGTTAGGAAATTGATATTATCGTATGAATAAAATACTTATTTGTTGTTAATTGTTTACGACGATTACTATTAGGTAATTAAACATTTCTGTACCGAAAATATTCTTCTCTATTATTTAATGATTTTTATTTGATAAAACAAAAACTTTAATCCGCTATTTCCATATATATGGATTATTTTGTATATTGACCGAAACTACAATAATCGATTACCTCGTTTAAATGTCAACACTATTCAAGTTCGGAAAATAGGAAACAAGTTTAAAACTTTTTATTTAATAATTTTTTCACGAAAGTTCTAGGAAAATAATAATCATGTAACAGTTCATTAATGAATATATACAAATTACGAGGCAGTGTGATATATTTATACATGTTGAGGGCAGTCGTTTAGCCATCGCTTTTGAGGCTAGGGCGAAGCTTAGAATGCGTTGAGCAAGTCCTTAGATTTAGAGTGAAAAGTAGTTGTTATTCACTACATAGTATAAAACGATGTCGCTATCCATCGTCTGTCTGTCCCTATATATGCTTAGATCTTTAAACCTACGCAACGCATTTTGATGCGGTTTTTCTAATAAATATAGTGACTCTTAAGGAAGGTTTATATATATAATGCATGCATAATATAGTAGAGAAACACTGATAAATTTAGAGGTTTCTAATGTGATGTCGTAAATAAGCACTTATTTTCACCCTACCCTACGCACCAACTAAGTACCCAAATAAGCACACTACGAGATAGACCAAAGTAATGTACTACAGTATTGTCCACCTTAAAAAGTTTATCATAAAAGTAAGCAATGGTATATGTCAGATTTTTTTTGTATTAACTTAAGGTTACTCTTTATTCTAAACAAATGGGCGGGGGTTCACTAAACACATCGATGGTGTGTTTAGAGATCACCTATTCACGGTTGGCAGTCCGCTATCGTGTCTGACGAATGGTCTTAGGAGAGAGCGCAGAGTCGCGTAGATCCCTAAGGCAAGGCTGGTGGACTATCCTTCCCGAGGTTGTTGCCCGTTATTGGTCTAAAGCCTTCTGCAATAGATGTAACAAAAACCTCCAGCCGTACCTCTAAACCAGATTTTTTCAATTTCCCAACTCCTTCTTCTTTCCATCCTCCATTTATGAGTTACGCGTTTATCTAATTAAATGGTGAGTTAAAAATATTGTTATGTAGATAATCTAAAGACCATTCAATGTTATTGTAAATATTTTCATGTGCAATTTCATATTAATTAAACTTTACTTATCTGAAATATTGTGTTTTTTTCCATTGGTATATCAAAATTTGTTTATTTTTTATATTAATTTACATATTTACTTGGCGGACTCGTGATTTAAACACGTAGAAAGGATGGACGAAAGACGTCTGACGATAGAAATTTATAAGGAAAATATGACTGAGGCAGGTGGGGATGACCTAGACAGTTGTAGGGGACGACTTAGACATTTTTTTCCTCAGGAGAGAGAGGCTGAGAATCCGTCACTAAGGAGCACGAAGCGTGCCCAAGATACCCGCGCGACGGCAAATGTCACGGAGGTTATGTTGGATTCCATTTAAGTTATTTAGGATCTTTCTTTTTGTTTATAGAACATGTAGATTCTATGAGATTGACAGCAAATGTGAAACATCACAAGAATTGCCACCACCACAGTTGCACACCACACCACCACCACAGTTTGCATTGACAATGTGACACATAATTTAAAGATATGATAGCTAGTAATTTTCAATGCTTACTGGCCGCGATTTCGTCTGCGCTGGAGTCTTATCGTCATATTTTGAACAATTCACAAAATATCCATACAAATTGTAGCCTATGTGGTATTTTGAAGTAAAAGCTATATTATTGTAAAGTTTCATTAAAATCCATTAAATAGTTTTTACATGACAAAGTAACAAACACCCATACAAAAATAACAATACTTACAAACTTTCGCGTTTATAATATTAGCGGTTATTTACCCGTCATAATAGAACACTGAAGCATGTGATTGTAATAAATTAAGTTGACGATTCGCCCTCTGCTGTAACAACATAAAATGGGTTTCTTATTCAAAGAATGAACTTACCTGGCTTACTCTCAAGAAACTGTAGTTCGTGTTAAAGTAAATACAAGATAGGGGATAGGCGTGTATATGTCCCCAGAAGGCGGGGCTTATCCACTGACCTACATTGAGAACTTTTAGGAGTGGTTCGGAATCGACCCCGGAAGTTCCTAATTTATAAACGATTGCCCTGCGGTTAACTTTTGTTGTTTATCCTACGGCTAGATTGAAACGAAGTTCGGACTTAGATCAGATTATGATATCACTCATTGCTATCAGAAAATAATTTCTCAAAGCATTCACACTGATGGAAAAATTGTATGAATGAATGTATGTATAGTATGTGTGATTTTTTTTGTAATTTTGCAAGGTTAATACTATAAAGCTGAAACACACACCTTTTAGTATAGTTATATCTATACTTGTCATAAATCTATAGAGAGGTCAATTCTGTATGTACATGAAATATATTTCCAAAATAACTATCAGGGGGTGATTAGGGATCGATACTGATGCCAAGAATGCAATCAGTAAAATTTTTGTCTGACTGTAGGTATAACAGGCACTGTACAACAGGCAATACGCACCTTTTGCTGCACAGGCAATACGCACCTTTTGCTGCACAGGCAATACGCACCTTTTGCTACACAGGCAATAATGCACCTTTTGCTGCACATTACACAAGACGTACCTACGTTTTCGGTAAAATAAAGTACATACAAAGGGAAGTTACCCCTCAATACTGTAGATAGAAATTTAATAAATGAAAAGATGAAATGGCGGCAGGTGACGGGAACTACTTGTGAAAGCCGTATTTCCCAAAACTGAAGGAAATAAATGATAAATGAGTAATTAGACCTGTCGTCATGCCGGGGTCGGAATGTTGGTCCGTCAAACGGATTGTTAACAATGGTTGGATGATGGAAATGTGGATTCACTAGAGAGGATAGAGCGAGGAATGAATATCTATATCAGTGGAAGTCTGAAAGTAGAAACCCTGAAGAAAGGCTTTCCTGGTATTGTCACGTATCAAGAAGAAGCAATGATCATGTTACTAAAGCTAGTAAAGTTACATACAGAAGATGGATGAAATGCGTGAAAGATAATATGTTGAAGAAGGGAGTGAGCGTCGAAATGGCGAGTGATAGAGGAGAGTGGGAGAGGAAGACATGTTGCGCTGACCCCAAATCAAATTGGGAAATTTCTCTTGAGGAAGAAGAAGAAAAGTTCTTTCAAAAAGCCTTTGTACTTCGGGTAACATGGCTATAATCTTTAGCGATTATAGTGTACTAGCTTTCTGCCCGCGGCTTCGCCCGCGTGGATTTCGGGATTGGGTGTATAGAGGGTTAAGGGTCATAGCTTTTGCCCACGGCTACATATACGCGGAAGTCGGTTTATGGTGCGAAGATTTTATCGCGCTTCCCGTGGGACTATCCGTTTTTCCGAGATAAAAAATGCCGCAAAACTCCTCAAGAATCACTCTATCTATTGATGAAAACCGCATAAAAATCTGTGCAGTAGTTTTTGAGCGAAGCCTTTATTGCGCATCCCGTGGGATCTGTCGATTTTTCCGGGATAAAAAGTAGCCTATGTTACTCGGGGAGAATGTAGCTTTCCAAAGGTGAAAGAATTTTTGAAATCGGTCCAGTAGTTTAAGCGTGAAGAGGTAACAAACAAACAAACAAATAAACAAACAAACACACTTTCGCATTTATAATATTAGTTGGGATAAATTATAATCGCTAACGATTCTTGAAGCTGCGTAAAAAATGTGTTACCTACTTACACAGATCGTTCAATGGAAAAAGAAATAAATGTAACGTCTGAAAAAACCATTGAAATATATTAAAATATTTTTAAATACGAATAAAAAATTTAGATTTATGATTAATTCTTATAATATTTACTTTCTGAATCGAAAATCTAATCAGGCTATGTAACTTATTATTAATTAATTAATGATCATATTTGACAGTTATACACGTGTCCTTAAGCATATTAGGGAATTTTAAAGTTGCAATTATTTCCAATATCGTACCTATCTTATACATAAGAATTAATGTTAAATATTTTTCATCCCACCACCTCGGAAAGTGTAATTTTGCGCTTCGAAATCTGGCTGGAAAATTCTATTTTATTCGCTTGAGCGGCAAAGTAGATTTGAATTTAGAACATCACATATAATGAGTACTCAATATAATTGTAAATTCAAAACGTCATTAAACCTATTTAATGTAACCTCTATGGTGCCAAATTTATGATTAGAACTTTTTAAATTGTGAAAAAATTTAAATTTGGAACCTTCTTGGTTTCTTTGTTTTATTTGCGTTTCTTTGTTTTATTTGCGTGCTTCGCGCCATTCTAGTTTTTCACGTTTTATTGCTTAATATAATTTGTCATTATAAATTGTTTTCTTTTTCATTTTGTCATTTCCTCGCTGAGGTGGGATGAAAAGTTACGTATTGCACTCGAGTGGAAAGATTTTTCACCTTGTGCTCGTTTGTTTCCCTCGCTGACGCTCAGGATTCTAATTTAGAATCCTTCGCTTGCTCGGTCATCCAAATCGAGCACGCGGTTAAAAAGGAACTTTCCACTCTTGTATAATAAATAACTATTAACGTCTTTTTCAAGGTTGGTAATAACAATTTGCCAATAATATGATACAGGCCTATGCCTCAACAAAGGGGTCGATTCCCCTACAACTATTACCGGAACAATTAGCCGGGGCAATTAGAGTTAATCTTACGAAGTACTCTTAGTACGTGGACGTACTGTTTTTAAGAATACTTTTAAATATTTATTTTTTACTAACTTTTCCTAGGAAATATTTAGGTATAAGATTTTCATAAGATAAGTCCGTGATCCGTATACTATATAGGGCAAATATCGTGACCAATACTACATAATACTACATAAGACAAATACTATTACTTGGTAAATTGTACTAATAATCGATTTGTATTGTTCTTGACTTGTAGTAACATAACAATAATTGATCTATCAGGATTGCAAATAAAAGAAAACCCAAGAAATATGTATGTTATAAAATTATTCAGTAAAAATAATGCTACATTATTATATTACAAACATAGATTCCTTAGATGAGTTTGATTCCAAGGTTGAGAGAGTGGAGTTAGATGACTTAAAAATACTTAAAGTGAATCTCAATCCCAAGAGTTTGTAATTAAGACTAAAATGAAACACACACACACTTTTAATACTTTATTCGTTTACCAATCTACAAATACACATATTTGTACACGGGTAGCTTAAAAGATATAGTGGCGGTTTTCTTTGCCCTAACATTCATTATACATTTTTAAAAATATTTAATACTAAAACTTCACTTCGTTACATACACATAATACTCGCAAAGTGGATTACAGGTATCGAATACCTGAAAAATGGTATCTCTGATAATTTCGTAGATAGAATTCATGGAACAGATATTACAAAACTGAACATAAATCAACGATTTCAATATAATAACAAAATAAATCGTTATCTAAATCACAAATCAACAATATTCAAATGGAGTCAACTCTTAATCAACTATTAAACTCTAAAGATAAATAACTCTATAGATTTGTTGTTAATTTAATTATAAATTTTCTCATTTAATTACACGTTCATAAATAGTACAATCATAAACAAATAGGATTCGGGGATAAAATCTTCTATAATGAAAATGCTAAAGAACATGTAAAAGCTATTGAAAATCATACATTTAAAATGTCCAAATCTCTTATAAACATTCTGAAGGTAATTAAATACTTTGTAAGAACTTATTTAAAAAAATTGAGATAATGCTACAAATCACGTTATAAATTTTAAATATGGCAACACAGCGCAAACTTTATCTTATTATTATGCGTAAATTGAAGTGGATTTGTGTCACTTTTTTATATTATTAACAGGGCATGAAAATTAGGAATCACCTAATGTATGTCATACCTAATTGCTGAAATTGGTAGTAAACAGATAAAATATATTTATATAGAAAATAAAGCTACATTACCTATAATTAAAATGCTTTTATTTAATAATATTGCACTATAAATGAGAAAAACATACGTTTGACTATTGAAATTATTATTTTTAATAATGCTCCTCATAAAAATTGTATCTCGTACGAACAAAATGTATCTTATCAAGTTGCAACACGTCGAAATTTAAGGGGGGGAGATATTGTTTTTTTTTTAATGATCACTTCATTTTGCAAAAAGTACACACATTAAGTATGATTTCAAACATTTATTTTCTATTAAGTAATCACATGTATAAAGTGACAATTACTCGGAACAAAAAATACGTTACCTAATACAAGTAGTAATATTCAAATTAATTAATAGTAGGTACAAATAATTGCATATTATGAGATATCGATAAATGCGTTGATAATCATCTTAATGCTATATCAAGGACTATATCCACTATTATTATTATATTCCCCATATTTCATGAGTAAGACATATTTTTTTACAATATTAACAGTGTAGCGTGTAAAATAAAATGTCTACACATCGAGTTGACAAAACCATTTTAAAACACTTACCACGAATTTCAGTAATAGCAAAATGTTTTTAAACACACAACTAGGATTATTAGAATTTAACAAATGAATACTACTAAAAATTATTCGAACAATTCAATTTAAACAATCAACAGTCAAATAAACGCATCAGAATCTAAGAATACACAATCAATTCTTGCATTTATTTCTACGACTAAGTAAATTGGTCGATATAGACCAAGGGGCAGTCCAGTTATGTGTATATACACATATAGTATAGTATATGTAGTTTGTATATAGTTCGATACCAAACCTTTCAAATTCTGTTACAAAACGCTAGTAATATTATCAATCAGCTATAACAATATATAAACATATATGTTCATAATCTGTTTCAACATAAAATTGGAATATCGTAATTGAACTTACTCTAATATCTACTTTCCTTGTTCTAGTAATTACTACGTGTGGTAATTATTTTAATAGCAAAGTATCAGATACAATAACATATTTCAGACTACAATTAAATTTTACAATGTGATTAAGCAATTGCTCGAAATGTAACGATAACAAGTGACAATTTCAATTAGATCTGTTCAGCGGTTCACGAACAAAGCATCAACTCAATGATCTTCAAAAACGATAACTAACATGATCCAGCCTAAACTTTTTGAAAGTTACATTTTTTTAAATGGTACATGTCCATTTGCTACTATCGTGTAGTCTTAGCAACGTCACACATCACTAGAACATTCCAATTATAATCACTCCAAAATTTCCTTATGTATTTGATTATAGATACAATGTCCCTATTAAAAATTTTTCATAAACATTTTTCCTAGGTTCATAAAATACAATACGTGGGTTCTTAATTTCAGTTTCCTCACTTTAGTCAATTTTATTATAGAATAAATACATAAACATTACACATAGATTCCTCTAAATACATATTGCGTCAAACACTACAATTGTTACATAGAAAGCATTCCCACCAAAATAAACATTGAATTTCTATAATAATAACGAAAGAAACATTTCTATGACATCAACAAGAAATAGACTCTTCTAAAATCAATTGTACATATAATATAACAAACAGGTGTATAAATAAATTATCAACTCAGTAAAATTTATATTAATAATATGAGGATCGCGAAAATAGTTAATGTTATTGAAGTAACATAATATAAAAACACAATTTGCAATATCGAAGCTCAACTATAATTTGAAGGTCCCAGTTTGGCAATAATAAAACTTTAATATAACAAATCCAATATACAACAAATACGAAAACAACAGACACTAAATGTGTCTGTTGTTTTCGTATTTGAAATTTGCAATAATTATCAGGAGACAAACTAGTTAAATAAAACTGCGGAAGAATTAAATAGGAACAATCCAAAGTTTCCAGTACACTTAAATATAGAAAATTTTAAATATTCAAAAATAACTTCACGGTAATTGAATTATTTGACAAAGTACAAATAGTTGGGTACAACTATTTGTACTTTGTCAAATAATTCAATTAATCAAGATACTGGATAGATTGATATCACAACTAAAACCTAAATCTTTTCACCGATACATTTAAAACCAAAATGAATCGACTCGCCGATCAGTCACTACTGTCTTTTTAGCTTTAATAGCTAGTGTATTAAACAATTATTAAAAAAAATTGACGAAACCTAAAAGCATGAAGCAACATTCTTCGCTAATAATGTTGGTACACGATCAATTCTTAAATTTTTAGTTAAAATTACTCAATGCCATGCAAATCACATCCTTCTACTATTCCAACAACTTAATTCTAGATCTCAACTTAATTACATCGACTACGAGACGCTACATTGGCTTTAAATATTTGTATATATTATATATACAGACCCGCACGATATAAAATAGTTTCGTTTCAATCTAATCAATCATTATTTAAAATGTACACCCGAGGACACTCTTAGATAATTTTAAAATTTCCTTGTCAATAGGTAACTCCTAATAAACGTGTGAGTAATACGCTTAATCCGAATCAGATGTAAGTGTTCTTTGTAGAACGGTAGGTAACTGTTAAGATGATTTTTAAAAAGAAACGGAGAGTTAGTGTGGTTGTGACAAAAATCGAGAAGAGAATGTTCAGATGTTTTGGATACGTAGAAAGGATAGATGAAAGACGACTGACGAAATGTGAACGGGGTATTAAATAGAGCACGACCGATCATATAGATTTTGAAGGAATGTGATGGGTAGAGAGAGAGCATGAGTTTACACATCTATGTATTAACTTTGTATGTTATGTTTGCATTACACCTGAAAAACTGGCAGTGTTACAATCGCGCTTACGAGTTTTTTTTTAATATTTATTCAACGTTTTTTTTTTCGTAGAACCACCTCGTATTTTTTTTTAAATTAGTAATTACCCTGAGGTCATTAGACCTTTAACATCGAGAAATATTTTAATATATTAAATTTTCGTTTAAAACAATTGTTAAGAATGCGTCTAATTATACTAAAGTATAGAAAAAGGTGCCACTATTCTCAAAAATATGTCAGTTCTTCAATGAATCAATTGAATTCTTTGGTCTCCATTTTGGTCTACTGCTTGTGCGATTAGTTAACGTACCAGACAAAATGGCTTCTTCCAACCTTAAATGCGATTCAATTTCAATGACACTTCATTTAACATTGCAGTATGATTTTGTTCTCCTTTGCTCTTGTCAAAAACGACGAATCTTTTATAATATTTTTTTTAACAATATCCCATGCAAATGTAATTGAACTGCCAATGTCACAATTAACGTACCAAAGTTCGCCACAAATTGACACAAACACTCCCTCTTACATATAATCTAGTTGATAATAACACACACAGACCATTTCTAATCTAACGACAAGCGCAAAAGCGTTTGAGTATAACTTATTTTTATTGTCACGAAATAATATATGCATTTAGTCTCAGCGCATAATGACTTTGCTTACTTACTATAGTAAATGCCTCGTTTGTTTATTATTTGATGATAAGCTTATTAATATCCAATTAAATAAATATATATATATCTTTTGTATTTTGTATTGTCAGAAAAAGATTTTGGTCTCTCTTAAAACATGCCAGCATATTTTAAGAGAGCATATTTTCTGACATTTGGGCTATAAAACAAGATATTATGAGCTGAGACGTGTTATTTAATTTTTAGTGAATAATTCGTTTTGTGTTATTAGCGAACCTTGTCGAAAACCTTTAAATGGCACTTAGTTATTCGGTCAACAGACTAGATATCATATTTATTTGTGTTTGTTAGTTAGACGACTATTAAAGTCAATGAAGTAAAAACATTCGTAGATTAGGCCCTTAAAAACCAATCAATTTCTATTCTAAATAGATCAGCAAATTTATATGCGTGTTTATCAATAATAGATAATTAAGAAAATTAACAATATTTTAGCTTAGCTAACAATAATATTAAATACTCAACATATTTTTGGCACAAGCTTTAAAAATATCATATTAGCCATTTATTTTGTTAATTAGTTTATATATGAAACAGCTATAGTAGTCATTAACGTGGTACTACAACGTATTTTTATTGTTCGTTTTGTAATTTTACACCCTAGACAAAGTAGCCCCCGCGCTTCGTTTACGATACCGTTTCGATATCGAACCAAACTTTTCGATAGGACCCCCCCTCGCGGGGTGCGATACAAGTCCTATATGTATCGTTCAAATGAAAGTAACGCAAATTTCACTTTGTATCCTTGTTACCTGCACTTATTCATATAAAATGTATAGTTATTTAATTACTTGTTTATAAACATAGGAATTTGACTAGATTATTCGTTCATCTGTAATTTGGTGTACGCTTTGGTGTAATTTAGTGGTTATAGACGACAATGTAACTTGTAAACTCTTTGCTTGCAAGCGAAAAATATATGTCCTGACGTCATGATATTTTTTTACATTAGGTATACGATTATATATTGTTTCTTAATATATAATACGTCAGCTACTGCAAATTCACTTTGTTACCGCATTTATTTATATTCACTACGACAAACTGTAGACGAAATCCTTGACTGTAACGTCCAATAAACAGGATCTTCGGCGAGCATTTTAACTCGATAATTTGTTTGCATCACTGTAAGTTTCATATAACGGCGAGGACGTAAAAACGTCTAACGGATATATAGTTCGGAATCACTGGGTGAGTGATGCTGGCAGTGGGGCGGTGGGCCGGTTCCTTAGGCATTTTTTTCAGCCTGGGAAGGAGGCTGGGTAGGTTTCGGCTGGACGCTAATCCTGACCTCACCTCTGGGGCCCACCTTAATTCTTACCTGAAAGCAATAGAAAATAATTAGCGTGAAACGGTATATACATTACCAGTTAAAATATTTGATTCGTGATTGTCTAGCACAATGGCAAGTTGTGTTTCTCTTCAGGATACGACCAGCTGGTGGATTAGTTTGGATGGATTCTGTCTGCGCCAGGAATGATAAGCTCACTGTGATAAATGAATATATAAGTAGACATACATATATGTATGCGATAATTTTCATATTATAAAATCTTTAAAATAAATTCATTTAAGTTAGCCTCATCGCTAACTTCTCGCTACTTTGCTGTTGAGAAGATGCTGAATTTAATCTGATAATATATTGTGAAGTTTAAAGAAGTATACTTTATTTTCATCTTATCATATGCACTTAATTTAATCTGCCTTTAAATAAAATACATAGTGAAAATAGAAGAAAATAATTTTAAGAGATTAACTCTACAAAAAAGTATCTACAAAAAAATTATATACATAAATAAATTTGCCTAACACACTACTAGACGACATTTATATATAAAAAAGAAAAAAACACACGCTAATCCGAAATAATATATTATGTACATAAACCAAATGCGAAAAAGAGTTATCAGATATTAGAAGGCGTGCCAGACGATGTAGAGCTCTTGGACGTAACGACATCTCTTTCATCTAACGCTGCGAACTAACGCATTAGAAGAAGACAAAATAATTTGTCATCACTCGCACGATTTCAAATCATCATAAGGGCTGATTTTAGTATGTATCCTGTTTTATTATATTTCTTAATACATTGATTATTTATTTTCGTATGGAGCGCATTTATGAGTAGAATCATTTGTAACAAGTATGAACATGAATGACAGTATGAGAGAAATTTTATAGAGCGAATAGTTACGCAAATTACCAGGTATAATATTCGAGCTGAAAATAGCATTTCCCAGAATTTCCGGGGCTGTGTCGATCGAGCCCGGTACAAGGGATGCAGGGGCGGGTGTATTCAGCGCCCGACTGTCTCCGCTGATGGACGTGGTCGCTTGCTATCTCTCATCTCTGAGATTGTTTTTAGTAGAAGTTCGGTTTTAGTGAAATCGTGAGGCGATCGAGTATTTGTGTTGGGCGGTAAGTGATTCAAAACGTTTTTTTTTATTCGTAGCACGTATCTGCGATTAAGTTAAGGATTAAGGTCAAGTATCTCTTTGTGACCTTGAACTTTATATTTGTTGGACGTCAACTGCGTAATAGGGCCTTATTGTTTTAGGGATTTATTTTCATTTGTTTTTTTTATTGATTACTTTGACATCAGACTTTAAGCCGCTAAGCGATTACGTATATATTTGAACAAAAGGTGGGATACTTTGTAAATTGAATATCGCCTGCCAATTAAGTGCATATGCGGAGGGCGTCCAAAATGTAGGGACGCTTGTTCTAGTTGCGAGTGAATTGCACGGGGGGTCTAAGTGAATTAGTCGTGATGTTTTAGCGGGAATCCGCATCAAAAGCGATCACAATTCGAGGGGATGTTTCAAAGGAATATTTGCTGTGTAGTAAATTAATGTGACGTGAAAATGTAAAATCTGTTTTACATTCGTATCAGCATTTATTAAACGCCACTCCGCAACTGTTCAGGATTAGTCGGCGAATCGTAAATTAAAATTTGGTTAATGTGTAAATATTTTCCGATAGTTGAAGTGAAGGGTGGTCGGCTCGATTATGAGCGCAGATTTAATATTTCACTCTTATTTTGCCGTTGAACACGTTGCGAGTTTATTACGAATGCGGCATTTTTTGATATTTCCTTTTTTGATTGTTGATGTATGGTTTTATTCATTTGCAATTATTACATACATACATACATACACTCACGCCTTTTTCCCACGGGGGTAGGCAGAGATTACGTCCTTCCACTTGCTACGGTCCTTACATATCTCTTTCGCTTCATCTACACAACATTCCTCATACATGCTCGACGATTGCGGGTACTTCTGACCTGGCCTTTTTCGAGGACACTTTCGATTGCAATTATTGAATTTGTTTATTCTTTTCTTTTCAACTCGTGTTTTCTGTGAATGATTTTCGGGACATAGGAAATTTTTGTTTCGATTGCAAATTATTATAAGCGATTGAATGAAACTTGAAGTGAATTATATTATTTATTTTATTTTATTTCTTTTTGTTACATTTCTTTTTCTTGTGTTCGTGGATTTATCGCTTTATTAATTAATAAATTGTAGTCTATTATATAGATGTGTTAAATTTATTCTGTATTCTGAATTCTTGGGTTATGTCTTTAAAATAAATAAATAAATATTTCTTACACTTGCACAAATTAGCCTAAGCGAAAGTAACCTCTGCATAATATAAATATTTATGCTAGTAATATATATATATATATATATATATATATATATATATATATATAAATATTAACAACCATGACTAAGGTATACAAATGCTCGCATCATACAAAGATCTGCCCCCACCGGGACTCGAACCCGGGACTTCAGAGCTGGTGACACCTTGAAATCGGTGTACTCGACGTGTTTTACGATTTTAACCAAGCTTAGTAGTAAATTTTAATTTAGGGTCGGCAACGAGTTAGCGATGCGACGGGCGTTTTGCGTGAGCATAGAGTTCGGTGACTGTCTACTACTACCGTTGTCGTTGTAAAAAAATCCGATGATTTATTTAATTAAAACAAATTTTATCATTATCAATAATCATCTACATCATCACACTCATTCATCCCCACCTAAGGGCACGAGCCTACGTTAACTAAGTAAGACGATTGACAACGCTCGCGTTTTGATTTTTTTCTCAGTCGACTCAGACTTTTTTCTTAATCGTAATGACGTCGGATACAATGAAATACAGTTATTTGGTAGTTGATCACGTTTATTAAAATATGCATTCTTATGTTGCTCGTAATAACAGCGGTTTTCATAGTGCAAATGTCAAGTACACTTGTTGCTGACAGTACATCGCAGAATCGACCCCGGATCTCTAGTTTAGTGTTAGGATTTGGACTGATCAGTAAGTACCTACTGAGAAGACAATACCGTGTCAAAATGCAAATTTAAATTAGAATTTTTAAGAATATTACATGATAACTTAAACAATAACATCTAATCATACGTATGTAATTAATATTAATTGGATAACTGTTGTTTATTTATGTATTTAATTTAATTTGTTTTATTTTAATCATAAAACAATTGGGTTGCTGTTTTGGTTATTGTTGTATGTGTGTGTGTGTGCGCGCTGTGTGGTGCTGAGGCCGAGCCTAGCGCACTCTTTTTGTTATAAAATTATACATTATTATATTGTAACTGTTTGTTATTTCCTAATAAATAAATACCAGCGAAACATGTTATCAGTTAAAGATATAAAAATAAAAAAGAAACTCGGGAAGTCTAACTTTTGTACCCCTTTTTAAAAGTTTATTTATCTCTCTTACAATCATTACTAATGGCAGCTATTCCTAATATTAACTACCATTCTAGCCTAAAAACAAAACGTCGATAAATGCCGCAGATATCTTGTGCCCATATATTTCATTCCAGGAAAAATGGACGATAGAAGTACCTATCTCGAAAATTCTAAAGCTTCTGCAGGAGCGGACTGTGGATTCATATACGAATCAATATGGCGAAGGACGCGGCTTCGTCCGCACTGCGCATGATTCGAGCTCTCACGGTCATGCCCACACATTGGGTGTGTCAAGGCCGCCCCTCTCCCGTTCCCTCCCGGCTCCCCCCGGCTTCCAAGGCTCGCTTCACGCTTCGCTGTTTTTTATTCAATTGCTATGTTGGCTACGGACATAATTTCTAGTTTAGCGCTTTGTGATAGTTAATGGTTACGTTGGCAGTATGGCGGAGCGACACATTGTTTTATTTTTGTTGCAAAGCTCATTTTATTGTTGGTGTTTGTTTGCGAATCAAAAAATCCATTTGGCGCAGGGTGTGTGGGTCGTTTGTACTGCGCATGGCTAGAATTCTCTTTGTCTTGCCCACGCTTTAGGTGTGTCGAGGCCATGTCCTCCTGGTTGATCTTAGAAAGGCTCACGCGACCTTTCTGTTGTTAGGTTGGCTATGGACCGCCCCTTTTAGATTATTTTTAGATAATCTCGCTTAGTGATAGATACTTCGTTGTTACGTTTGCAGTATGGCGGATCGTCTCTTTGTTTTATTTTTTTATTTTGTGTGTCAAAAATCAATATGAAGAGGAGGTGTGGGCGCGTCTATACCGCGCATCGTTTGAATTTTTTTCGTAGTAGTATTGGGTGTGACGAGGCCACCACGAACTTGTTTCTAGAAAAGCTCGCTTCTTGACATTTCAATTGTTAGGTTGCCTACGGACCGCCCCTATTAGTTTATTTTTTGATAATTGCGCTTAGTGATACTACGTTGTTATGTTGGCAGTATGGCCGAGGGATTTTTATTCTATTTTTGTATTCTATTGTTCTTAGTTTGCGTATCAAAAAATCCTAAACTGTTTGTTCTTAGAAAGCCTCGCTTCAAGATCTTTTAGTATGGCCAGCTCTTGTTTATTTTTAAAAAATCGCGCTTAGTGATACGTTGGCAGTATGACGGAGCGTCCCTTTATTTTATTTTGTGTTTTGTTGGTATTTGTTTGCGAATCATAAAATCAATATGGCGAGGGACGTGCAGACTCGTCGTCAGTGCGCGTGGGTCGAGTTTTCAAAAGGCTGGCCTTGACACACCCTAAACCCAGGTTTAGGGTGTGTCAAGGCCAGCCTGCATATTTCTAGAAATCTAAAGATAGATAGAGATGTACTGTTCCATTTTCATACATTTAAACAAACACGTCTATTGACTATGCAAACAGAAGTATCTATAGCAACTCAACGCATATAACAACAGGGAGAGATATAAAAAAATCAAATTAATATTGAACAAAATTCTATCTCTATAATCTTGCACCTAGATATGGGAAAGTCCTTTCACTGAATAAGGCTGTTTTTATTTACTAATTTTGGTAGATATATATGCAATATAGGTATGTATCTCATAAAGATATGTCATATTAAAAACTAATATTATAACTGCAAACGTCTGTCTCTCGCTCTTTCACGCTAAAATTACTGAAATTACTGAAATAAATTTTCATACACAGATAGTTTTAAGACTATCGATATATATATCGAGAATAAAAAGGACATAGGCTCATATTTGATACGAAAAGGCTTTAATTTTTAGGCCTTTGATTAAATATTATTAAATACGGCACTCAAAAATACCATCCTATCATCCAGAAAAATCCTTTTGCGATCTTTTAGTCAGTTGGCCGTGCGAAGCTTAATCTAGAAAAAATTTAGAACCTCGTCATTTATTTTCAAATATTTAAAATTTGCAAATGGTCACACTTTCGAAAAGTCGAATGAATAAAGTGCTTACAATAAAAACAACATAACATAATTACAACAATAACAAATGTAAACTTTAGAATATATATATATATATTATATATATATATATATATATATATATATATATATATGTATATATATATATATACATACATACATACATACACTCACGCCTTTTTCCCACTGGGGTAGGCAGAGATTACGTCCTTCCACTTGCTACGGTCCTTACATATCTCTTTCGCTTCATCTACTTTCATAACATTCCTCATACATGCTCGACGATTGCGGTTACTTCTGACCTGGCCTTTTTTGAGGACACTTTCGATTTGTTCGAAATATGTTCGCCTAGATCTTCCTCGTCCCGTGTCTCCACTCACTCCAGCTTCATAAATCATTTTGGTCAGTCTACTTTATCCGTTCCACATGCCCAAACCACCCAAGCATATATATATATATATCCATTGCCATTTTGTTTAAAGACTATACATAAATATAGAACCATTCACTAGTGAATTTCCCACTTAATTATTGAAACATATATAAGTAGATCGCAGAATAAATATATACACCTACTTTAATCAACAAAACAGTTGCATCAAAGTCAAACAACGAACAGGGAATCTATGGGTCATGGACGAGCACGAATGCTGCTCTTGCACTTAGTAATGTTTTCCATAAAAATATTGTCAGACCCAAAATTATTATTAAAAGTGGGACATGACTGAATGGGAAGTAAAACAACGACATACTCCTCTACCTTTCATCAACCTTTGATTATGTTGTTCCATTTCTATAGAATGGTGGAACGTTTTGTTTTATTTTTGTCACCAGGCGCGTTCCATCGTTGGTTGGTACGCCGACTGAGTATTAGCCCCCCCCCTCACCTCTCTGTGGATGGGAGGCACCTAAAACACTTTTTTTTTAATCCTATTCAGTTGCTATGGACAAAAAGAAGAACGTTCAGCACTTTTGTAACATAGATATATTAAAAGTGAGTCAGCTTATACGTTATAAGATAAAATATGAAAATTAAAATATACTAAATGATATGATGAACTCTTTGGGAGTTCGCCTCTTTAGTTTTCCAAAGGGAAAGTCCGATTTCATATATAGAACGCGCTGCGTTTGACATAGCGCTTTACAGACAATTGATAGTGTGATTTCTAGTACGGACGACCTAGTGACAACATTAGTTATCCTAGGCCAGTGTTTCAGATTTCAAATAAAGAACGCGCTGCGTTTGATGTAGTGAGCTATAGACAGTTGATAGTGAGACTTCTAGTACGGACGACCTAGTGACAACATTAGTTATCCTAGGCGAGTCTATCAGATTTCAAATAAAGAACGCGCTGCGTTTGAGGTAGTGCTGAGCTATAGACAGTTGATAGTGAGACTTCTAGTACGGACGACCTAGTGACAACATTAGTTATCCTAGGCCAGTGTTTCAGATTTCAAATAAAGAACGCGCTGCGTTTGATGTAGTGAGCTATAGACAGTTGATAGTGAGACTTCTAGTACGGACGACCTAGTGACAACATTAGTTATCCTAGGCGAGTGTATTAGATTTCAAATAAAGAACGCGCTGCGTTTGAGGTAGTGCTGAGCTATAGACAGTTGATAGTGAGACTTCTAGTACGGACGACCTAGTGACAACATCAGTTATCCTAGGCGAGTGTATCAGATTTCAAATAAAGAACGCGCGCTGCGTTTGAGGTAGTGCTGAGCTATAGACAGTTGATAGTGAGACTTCTAGTACGGACGACCTAGTGACAACATTAGTTATCCTAGGCGAGTGTATCAGATTTCAAATAAAGAACGCGCTGCGTTTGAGGTAGTGCTGAGCTATAGACAGTTGATAGTGAGACTTCTAGTACGGACGACCTAGTGACAACATCAGTTATCCTAGGCGAGTGTATCAGATTTCAAATAAAGAACGCGCTGCGTTTGAGGTAGTGCTGAGCTATAGACAGTTGATAGTGAGACTTCTAGTACGGACGACCTAGTGACAACATTAGTTATCCTAGGCGAGTGTATCAGATTTCAAATAAAGAACGCGCTGCGTTTGAGGTAGTGCTGAGCTATTGACAGTTGATAGTGAGACTTCTAGTACGGACGACCTAGTGACAACATTACTTATCCTAGGCGAGTGTATCAGATTTCAAATAAAGAACGCGCTGCGTTTGAGGTAGTGCTGAGCTATAGACAGTTGATAGTGAGACTTCTAGTACGGACGACCTAGTGACAACATTAGTTATCCTAGGCCAGTGTTTCAGATTTCAAATAAAGAACGCGCTGCGTTTGATGTAGTGAGCTATAGACAGTTGATAGTGAGACTTCTAGTACGGACGACCTAGTGACAACATTAGTTATCCTAGGCGAGTGTATTAGATTTCAAATAAAGAACGCGCTGCGTTTGAGGTAGTGCTGAGCTATAGACAGTTGATAGTGAGACTTCTAGTACGGACGACCTAGTGACAACATCAGTTATCCTAGGCGAGTGTATCAGATTTCAAATAAAGAACGCGCTGCGTTTGAGGTAGTGCTGAGCTATAGACAGTTGATAGTGAGACTTCTAGTACGGACGACCTAGTGACAACATTAGTTATCCTAGGCGAGTGTATCAGATTTCAAATAAAGAACGCGCTGCGTTTGAGGTAGTGCTGAGCTATAGACAGTTGATAGTGAGACTTCTAGTACGGACGACCTAGTGACAACATCAGTTATCCTAGGCGAGTGTATCAGATTTCAAATAAAGAACGCGCTGCGTTTGAGGTAGTGCTGAGCTATAGACAGTTGATAGTGAGACTTCTAGTACGGACGACCTAGTGACAACATTACTTATCCTAGGCGAGTGTATCAGATTTCAAATAAAGAACGCGCTGCGTTTGAGGTAGTGCTGAGCTATAGACAGTTGATAGTGAGACTTCTAGTACGGACGACCTAGTGACAACATTAGTTATCCTAGGCGAGCGTGTCAGATTTCCAAATAAAATATTTTTCTTCCAGCAGCAAGCCCGATTAAAGAGTTTTGATCGATCTGATCTAATTTAGCATCCATATTATAATTTAAACCATAGGAATATACTCTTTTTCAATGGAAAACCCTATTAGTAAGACTGAACCAATTCTGATGTGTTTGGGTACAGGGTTACTTTGCAAAACAAAACATAGGATAATTCTTATCACAATAAAATATCACATTTATATAATAAATGTGAATAAACGACAATTTTTTTTTGCCACGGCATAATATCTCTTATTTATGGTAAGATGGTTTATGGAAATAACGCAGTGCCGTCATTTTGCAATTAGGAAACCTGTAAAAGCGATAATAAATCTATACTAATATTATAAAGAAATAAAGTTTGTGTGTTTTTGTATATTTGTTAAATTTTAAGGGGTAATCTCGGGATCTACTGGCCGATTTTAAAAATTCTTTCACCAATAGAAAGCCACATTATTGCTGAGTGGCATAGGTTATATAAAAAACCGAAAAAAAAACAGGCTTTTACGTGGTAGCCCGTTTTGCAAAGTGAATCGGAGAAAAAACGGTCGAATGAAAGCGTTTCTTACGAATGCTGCCTTAACTATGAAAGATATATTTTTGAGTTCTAGAGAAAAAATGTGGAGCTTGAAAATGCCTACAAAAAAGTCAACGACAGCATATGTCTAACTTTTATATTTAAATTACAAAAAGTATATTTTTTAACATTAGCATAGACAATTTAATTTTTTATATTAATAAAAATAATTCAAATCATTAGGTCATATTTATTAGTCATATATTCTGAAAAATTATGAATCTATGAAAACAAGTAAACTCATCGTCATAAGTGTGAAGGCCAAAGCAGCGGACGGCGCGCGATGGCTTCGGGTTTAATTCGGTTCGCGTTCGTGCTCGCTTCGGGGATTATTAATATTATGCCCAACGAAGTGGGCACGGGTCAGCTAGTGAGTTATAAATTGAAAAGTATATACCTAGTCGCCTCGTCAAACGTTCATCGCGTAGTAAACTGGGTTGGGTGCCATCGGGGAGGTGGCGGCGCCCGCGGCCGAGCCTTCCGGTGCGCCGCGGGCACGAGACGGCGATCCCGGCGCCGGCTGGTACAGCGGCGCGGCCACCTGATCCAAAGACTTTACTTACAAACTTGGCACCACAGACGAATTCATAATTCTTAATGCCTAATTGCTTAATAGTATATAATAATAATAGTTGGGCTACGACTGTGGGGGACAAGACCATCTGTCCCCACAAACCGGAGAACAACACCTTTCTCCGGATCGATGATATAAATATATGTTATATAACTTGTATGTTACTTGTAGAATAAATAATGTATAAGGAAAGGAATTCGAAAAAAAATATAATAACACGATATGAAAAATATTATTAGATCTTCTCTGACGTCGCGTGTTAAAATCCTGATGGGGGCAGCTGTATGTGTGATGAATGCGAGCATTCGTACCTTAATCATGGTTATATATATACTAGTAATATAGTATTGGTTACAATTGAATCTCCGAATTAGGATAATATAAATTGAAAAAAAAAGAAACAAAAAGTACCTGCTATTGCCAATATGCCAATATACATTATTGGCAATAAATTTACGATACTTAACCAATTTCCTTGTCTTCATATCTATATTATTACTTAGTGCTATGTCTATTGACGTGTGTGTAAGAGTTTCGTAAAGTTTGGTCTCTTTGTTATTAGGTAAATAAGGGCAACGTTAGTGTGGAATAAGCTAAAATCTAAAATTGATATCTCTATATAAAACAGAAATTTTATACCTTAACCCCTAATGTATTAATAATAATTTTTAAACACCTTTGCTCGTAAAGCTGATGTAATTCCACCGGTTTTAAATATGTAAAGCAGGTCATAAAAAACGCTTGTGTTTCCGTAAATAGAATAAAGCAAATAGTTAAGTTATAGTCCATACAAATTCCATAACAGTATTTCGCGCGCTGTTGCTATTCAAATTTCGAACTAATCGCCGCGCGACGCCAGTCAGTACAGTAGGCAGCGCTGGCGCGCTGTTAAAATGGCGGGAAAGCAACAGTGTGCATTCACAGATTTAATTTATTTAAATGTTTTTTTTTTCTGTTTCCTCGCAAATGTGTTATACGAGTAAAACGTCGTACGATATACGTGCGTAATGGTTATGACTAGAGATCGGATAATCGGATACATATTTACCTAAAGTTAATTTTTGGCTCACAAATTATGGAAGCGGCTTTTTAAAATACATTTTGTTAAATAAAAATCCCGGGAAAATACGGGACTGCAAATTTAACGTAGTGATGTTGTTTGAAAATTACTAAATTAGCACGTGATATTTATTTTCAAAAGACCGAGACTCCGGGTTCATTTATACAACTATGCATACGTATTTACATGAAGTTTAGTTTCAGTTCCCCGTGCGATTTATGAATGTACGATTTATTACATGAAGAGTGTTATACGAAAGTAGTGAGCTAGTTTGACTAAAACAATAATCAATTAAATAATTGAATAAAAGAACAGAAATGGTCAAATATTTTATTTAACAAAACAATAAAAAGCCGTTTCCATACTTTGTCTTAAACTAACTTAAGGTAAATATGCATCCGATTATCCGATCTCTAGTTATGACATGCTCGGCTCAATTACGCCCTCGCCTTTCGGGCTCGGACTGAAATTCCGCCTCGCATGTTATAACCATCATAACGCACTGATATGGTAATGTACTATTATATATACCTATATAAATAGACCAATAACAATGAGAATTAGAAAGCGATATATGATTTTTTTATCACTAATCAGGGTTTCCATACAGTTTGGAACCTCAACAACCTCACAGATTGAAACCACTAGGCTACTAAGGTATATAATATTGGAGTAGATACATATTTTTTTTCTAAATTTAACAAGAGTACATTATTAGCTGAGAAATGTTGTAGAAGTAACGACGTATCTGCGATAATTTTTTTGAAGATACAGCGCCATGTTTGCGGCGCTGTCGCGGATCGCATGAAAACGCTCCATACTAAGTACACTGCAATCGTGACGTCATAATTGAGTAAACTCGCCTGATTTGTATGAGCGTATAAACGAAATCGCCAATCGCCAAATTTGTATACTGTCTATATTAAAAAGATATATTTATTGAAAGAAAGCTGTGTAAAATGTTCGATTTATGTATCAAAAAATAAGATTTTAAATTATGTTATTAAATAAAATATTAATAAAAATATATCTTTCACACCAATTAGCCTAGCCCAAAGTAAACTCTGAAGACTTGTGTTATAGGGTCTAGGTTAACGGATAGACATACTTATATTTGATAGAAATATATATATATATTATATATATATATATATAGAAATATATATATATATATATACCATATATATATATATATATATATATATATATATATATATATATATATATATTAATAACAATCATAACTAAAGTACAAATACTTGCATTCATCACAAAAACATCTGCCCCCACCGAGATTCGAACCCAGGACCTCAGAGATGGCAACACCTTGTAACCGGTGTACTAACCACTTAACTACGGATATTAAATTTGTTTTTTAGTTTGATATACATTTTAGTGACACTTTCGCCTAGCAGCCATGTGTACTTTGGATTTGTAATTTAAAAATGAAAACAAATTTAATTTAATTAGATCCTTTATGTATATATGGTCAAAGAAAAAAATTGGACAGCTTTCTCGAGAAGAACAGGCAAGAAACTGAAGATTATAAAATATACATTTTCTTTAACTGTTATTTTCAAATGGGCGGCAATAATCACATTAAAATTATGTCATTACAAATTTTTGCAGTTCATAGCAAATTTTGCATTTTTAAGCACATGGCGTGCAGTTACTAAATATTTGTTTTATTCAGAACTAGAGCCCGCAAAGCAATTAATTCGCGCAGAGTTTAATTACAGTATCCTAAAAAAAAAAAACAAAAAATAGTTGTTACACATAAACATAAGGATTGCGTTAGAAAAAAAAGCGTCGAAAAATTTCGCGACAGCATTTCCGTTATCTTAATATTTATGCTTAGCCTAATAAATAAATAAAAAATATTTACCAAAAAAAAAACTATTTTTATAATTGCTACATTCTTTACAAATTGAAGGCATTTTTTCGCATTAAAGCAAACCATTTTACACTTACGAAATATCTTTTCCAAAATAGACTAGTTTTGATTCTATTCGCGTGAAATCGCGCCACCATGCGGAATTCGGGAGAATTATTTTGTTCGCTTTGCACTGATTTAGTGCGATAGCGTGATTACAGATGGCGTTTTAAATTCAAGCATTACTTCTGGTTTCAACACGAGTTTGAAGTTCTGCCATCTGGCGGTATTGGACACAACTGTCGCGTTTCACATTCAAATGAAGGTTATGTTGCGTGCCATCTAGCGGAGTATTGGGGAACTACGTTACGAACGGGAACAGAAATTGGTTCTTAATGTTCAACACAGATGGCGCTGTAACAAGCACAGCTCTGGCTGTTATGCCAGATGATGCCTGATGTTTCGGAGAGAGGGCAGCACATAATAATCGTGTTTCAGTAACTGCGGAGTTGAGTTTAGCAACACAATACAAACATTGTTCACGACCTTTAACAGAGATGGCAGCACGAAGAAAAACACGTTTGCTTTGACTTCAATTATGATAACTTATGTGGCGAGCCTTCGTTGGGCGCCACGTTTAAATAAGTTTTGCTTTAATCGCAACTTTTAATTGAAACTTTCTACGAGTTTTTCTTTATCAAATATTTTTTAAGATATATTATGTTCAGAATTGTTTTATTTGCATGCACACTACAGTTGTAGTTCTTTTTTATTTTATTATTATATTATGTTACTTACTTTTTCGGAGTAGCATATCATTTGCTTTCCACCGCCGGGCTGCTGGGCAGGTACTGTTCTGTATCTGGCTGGAGCGGGACATAAAGTCTGTAAACAAATATATATATATATTCACATTAAAATAATTATATTTCTTACATGTTAGTTTTGTAATCAACCTATCGAATGGATTTTGTTACATAGATGTATGAGTAACGATTCCCGCCTTTTGTTTTTTTTTCTGATAGATAATTATCAATAATTGGTATATGCAATTTTTTTCTTCTTTTATTTATTTTCCTATTTGGGACACAGGCAGTTACAATAATAAATAAAAAAACTAAGTAAACTTGCAAAACATAAACCAATAAAGCCCTTGTATGTACCTAGGTTTATGATTCAATAAATGATTATGATTATGATAAAGATTCACATAAATTTATTCTCATGACATTAGATTCTGAACAAAATCAAACATATCGGGACAACATTAAATTATAAAATAATCCATAAATTACACATATACACATTGATTAGGTTAAATGTTTTGAATTTATGCATACTTCAATTCTAATCAATTTTATCCACATCGAGAAAATTCTTATGTAACTATATGATTATCATGCACGTCACATAAACACATTTCTGGCAAATTTAGTGTTAGTGATAGTTAAGATTTAGATATGATATGAAAATGATAAATAATAAAATAGTGTAATAATCATACATTTATATTTAAATACTTTTTTATATATTTTAACTAATGTGTTACAATATTTATACACTTAAAATCAAATTTTCATAAATATACTGGTCCGCTAATGTCATTATATTAATCTCTTTAATTAAATCTCTAAGAGAATCTTTTGCTTGTAAATTTCATAATTTCATCATAGCGCGGACTGGTCTTTTTTGAAGAACAAAAACACTTTCTATGTTAGCAGCCGATCCCTATAGTAGTAAACCATAGGACATAAAACTGTCATTATAAGAAAAGTTTTAACAATATATTATTTACATTCTGGGGTCTTATTTGCCGCAAAGAAGAGCTAGTCGGTGGCTCACAAGTTTGCGGCGACATTATAACAATTAAAAAAATAAAGTATTTTTTTTTAAATACAAGCTTTTATTAAATCCGCTAAAAAGAACAAAATAAACTTTTACATATAAAAGCTTGTCGCGAGATTTACTTACTTATCGTACTTTTAACGAGAAGCTTTTTTATGTAAAAGTTCATTTTGTTCTTTTTAGCGCATTTAATAAAAGCTTGTATTAAAAAAAATACTTTAATTTATTTTCCGACTAAAACCAAGCTTAGCAAGCCCTTTCATTTGGTACCCATATTGTAGGGGTGCTTATAAATAATTGGTCCGCCATCTTGGGAAAGTCCGCCATATTGGATTAAGAGTGACGTCACATTATTTATCGAGGTGTTCTTTGCAAGCCCTTTCATTTGGTACCCATATTGTAGGGGTGCATTAAAAATAATTGATCCGCCATCTTGGTAATGCCGCCATGTTGGATTTAGAATGACGTCACACACATAACCATGCATTGTCATCCGACTTACACGTGCATGCAAATATCAGCTCAATCGGAGACCGGGAAGTGAGTCAAATTAAGATTCCAAGATTTTCTTACATAGTTACAAGTGAAGCAAATATAAATGCTTGTAAAAATTGCAACGATTATGCCTTGGTTCTGTTGAATCCCCCATTATAAAACATACTATTGAACGAACCCTGTAAATGTTTGAATTTCGCCTCACCTGAACGTGAAGCGTGTGCGCATAGTGCGCCCTCTGAGGTTGCACGGGAGGCTGCTGTGGCTGCGAAGTTCCATTGCCGCGTTGTTGGTAATAGTGTTGATGCATATGGTTGTCTGTGGCAGAATTGCAAAATATACAGATGCTACCTAAAATGACGATTCTAAATTTAAAGAATTATTTATTTCTCCAATCTTATTATACAAAGTAAGTAATTAATAAATACATATTTCTTACACTCACAGCGATTAGCCTAGCTCAGTGGTTCCCAAACTTTTTGTGTCGTAGATCGTTAATTAACCGTGGGAGAGCCATGCTTCGGCACGAATTGGGCCGGCTCGACCGGAGTGATACCACGGCCTCACAGAAAACCGACGTAAAATAGTGCTTACGCTGTGTTTCGCCGAGTGAGTGAGGGTACCGGAGGCCCAACCCCCCCTTCCCCCCTTATTCCCTTTTAATGGCCGGCAACGCATCTGTGACTCCTCTGGTGTTGCGGGTGTCCATGGGCAACGGTATCGCTTACCATCAGGTGATCCGTTTGCTCGTTTGCTGTCCTATCCTATAAAAAAAAAAAAAAAAAACCCTTTGTTATGTTTTCCGGTTTTGGATTGACCCCCAACTTACCTGATATTGAATGCCTACATCTTACAAGTTACAAGTAGTTCATAGTTATTTTTATAAATAATGTATATGTCTTTATATTAGAAGATAGTGTAATGCTAATATCGTAAATAGGTACTATCAGTGTTTTTTCATGGATCCCCAATTTTTTTTTTCGCTGACGTAACCCCCTTTGTAGGTTATCATGGACTGAAGAATCACTGGCCTAGCACAAAATAAATTCTGAAAGGCTTGTATTATGGAATCTAGGGTAACGGATAGACATACATATATAAATATTTTTGAAAGAAATATATATTAACAACGAAATATATATTACAAATGTATTCATCACACAAACATCTACCCCTACCGAGATTCGAACCCGACATCTCAGAAATGGCGACACCTTGAAACCACTCGACTACGGAGGTCATCTAAAAGAGCTTCATGGATGTCTAGATAATTGTTAAAAGGCATACAGTTAGAGCTTAAAAGCATCCAAACTTTCCAAGTTAATTGTTTTTATAATGAATGTAAAATGTTTCAAGTGATTTCTCTAATCAGGTACACGTGTTAACTCAAGATATAGACGCAATGGCGTTGATTGCTTCAAAGTAATTTATTCGTCGTCTGCTGACTTGTCGATACTTATGATCAAAAATAATTAATTTAGTTTGTAAGGTGGAAAAGTAATATGTTAAAAATGTTACGAGATAAGGTTGTATAGAAAAAAATGTTAACGCTAATTAAATTACTTTTCCCCAGCTTTTTGCTCGGCTCAATTACGCCCTCGCCTTTGGCTTGTCGTGAAATTCCGCCTCGCATGTTATAACCATCATAACGCACTAATATCGTAATGTACTATTATTTGTTTAATGTAATATTGTGTCATTTTGCTGTGTCGTAGCAGTGCCTCATGAGGTCATTTTGCTGTGTCGTAGCAGTGCCTCATGTCTAAGGAGTCAGCGTTGAGAACTCTCCGACATCATGCTGAGTACATATCTTTTTTATTCTCATTTAAATATTGATATTTTTTATTGTTTTTGTATCTCATATATGTATCTGGATATGTATCTGGATATGTATGTATATATGTGTCCTATTACAATTTACTGCATTGTCATGCATTTCTTTAAATTTTACGGCACACTGAACATCATAAATATTTCCTTACAGAGGCATTTGCCGACATTAGTTTTAATAATTTACTTGTTACAGTTTCGTACAGAAATAAAGTATATGCAAATCTTCGCAAATTATCCGTAAACACAAAACCCTCGGCTTGTATCAGAATACTAGTGCTTTGCTCACATCCTGTTGTGAGTAATTCCAATCACTAAGCTACGACCTTTTTACACTTCTACAGCGCACACAACTTTTGGTTTGTACTGGGTTCTTGTTTTAAGTAAATTTAATTTGTGTTCCTATGTTTATGAGTGATGAAGACGTTTTGAAATAAAGATTTTAATTATCTATCTACTTATCTATATAGACGAAAATAAGCACCACATCACATTACAAACTTATCACATAAAGACAATAATTTAAACTTACAGTCATTAGTCTGCCAGTGCGATCCATACTCATGCTGGTGATAGTGGGTGCTGTACGGGACGTAAAGAAGTTGGTGGTGACTGCGAATTGGGGGTGGTGACTCCGGGCGGCGACAGCGCGCCGCTCGCACCGGAGACGTCTGCTCTGAGCTCGTCTGCGAGCTGTACAGCTCTTGGCTGCTATCCGAGCATCTGCATCCATAGAACGAGACTTTATAACCTGTATAGTTTACCAAGATATTTGCTCAGAGTTCGTCTGCGAGCTGTACAGCTCTTGGCTGCTATTCTTGCACCTGCATCCATAGAACGAGACTTTATAACCAGTATAGTGTACTAAGACATCTGCTCAGAGCTCGTCTGCGAGCTGGACAGCTCTTGGCTGCTATCCGAGCATCTGCATCCATAGAACGAGACTTTATAACCTGTATAGTTTACCAAAATATTTGCTCAGAGTTCGTCTGCGAGCTGTACAGCTCTTGGCTGCTATTCTTGCACCTGCATCCATAGAACGAGACTTTATAACCAGTATAGTTTACCAAGACATCTGCTCTGAGCTCGTCTGCGAGCTGGACAGCTCATGGCTGCTATACGAGCACCTACATCCATAGAACGAGACTTTATAACCTGTATAGTTTACCAAGATATTTGCTCAGAGCTCGTCTGCTAGCTGTACAGCTCTTGGCTGCTATTCGAGCACCTGCATCCATAGAACGAGACTTTATAACCAGTATAGTTTACCAAGATATCTGCTCAGAGCTCGTCTGCGAACTGTACAGCTCTTGGCTGCTATCCGAGCACCTGCATCCATAGAACGAGATTTTATAACCAGTATAGTTTACCAAGACATCTGCTCAGAGCTCATCTGCGAGCTGGACAGCTCATGGCTGCTATACGAGCACCTACATCCATAGAACGAGACTTTATGACCAATATAGTTTACCAAGACATCTGCTCAGAGCTCGTCTGCGAGCTGGATAGCTCTTGGCTGTTATCGGAGCACCTACATCCATAGAACGAGACTTTATGACCAGTATAGTTCACCAAGGCATCTGCTCTGAACTCGTCTGCGAGCTGTACAGCTCTTGGCTGCTATCCGAGCACCTACATCCATAGAACGAGACTTTATGACCGGAATAGTTCACCAATCAGCTAATCAATCTTCACCATATAAAACTGTATTTTCATCAAAATCTAAATTAACTTTTTCAAATATGACTTTATAGAAAGCTGTTTTGAATCGTCCAAATTTTTTTTCCCTACTACCATTTAAGACGTATTTTTAGCTGATAAGAAGAATGGGCGCAAGAAACTTATCAGCTTTAACAAAACTAATAACAACATTTACAATAAATATCATACAATGTACATATATATGTGTTTACAATTTATACGGGAATACAATTATTTACACTTTAGATTTTTAGAATGTAATATCTTCAAATCAACATAAAGCAATGGCATCATTTAAATAAGCATTGACTTTGTGATAGCCCTCACTCATTAGCGTCTTTTTAACATGTACTATCGGGGTCTCTCGCGCCTTACCACTTTTTAGAAATATTCGTGTGCAAGCGGCTCGCACCGGGCACGACTACGCGATCCGTAGCTATCCCTGATTGGTTACGTATTTTACTACGATTTACTACGACCATTCATTATACCAAAAGAGATTTCAAACAAACGATTTTGAAATCTCTTTTGTAATACCCTTTCCATAGAGATATTTTTTTTAATATCGCTCGCTTATCGCTATCTCGCTTGCATGTTTCCGCGCGAGCACAATTGTTGAATGAACGGAAGGCGTGACTTGTAGCCGTAGCATCGTGCAGTGTGCAAGCGACTAACGCTCTAGGACTGGTTAGGCGCCAGTGTCCCCGATAGTACTTTGAACTTATGAAAAGGCAATTCAGCTACACTATGTGGAATCTTGTAATAAAAATTTATACATTTGCCCATAAACGAACCTCTAGTTTTTTGTAGCCCCTACGATGGAACGGCAAGTTTATTTTTATCTCTTGTGTTTAAATTATGCATTTGATAATTTGTATGAATTGTGTTACAATTTTTATACACATAAATTAAATTTTCATTATATTTTTGCTAAACACGGTTTAGAATGAGTATTGAAATATTTTATCATCAGAATCAGATACTTCACCAGATATAGATCAGGTATATAAACGCCAGCTATATATATATCTGTATATATAGCCATAGAAAAATATGGCTACATTTTTCGGACTAATAAGTTACAAAATGATAAATGGACAAAAGAAGTGACTTGTAAAGAAACATATGAAATCGGTTTAATTGAGATAGCCAACCTGTCGCAAAATGGGGCGACAGCTTCAAAGACGAGAAGTTTCTGAGAAAAGGGCCTTAGCAATCGGACAGACTGACAACGAAATGATTTTATAACGGTAATTTTGTTGTCCCGTAAAATGTAGAGAATCTGTATTAACTAAAATAAGTATGAATTATAAATTGCCTTTGAGTTTTTATGAAGGTAAGTCAATGGAGTGAGCTAAATTTTCTAAAAATAAATTGTATTAATATCATTTACGAGGAATTAAGAACGATTATCAACCAATAAGAACTTTGAACGAAGAAAAAGTTTCGGACTTACAAGACAAAAGTAAATAAATACTATGAGACCCTCCAGGGAGCTTGAGGAGCTGGGGGTACTTTCAAGTATATAATAAACTTCTTCAAGTTTTCTATTATTTTGGCTTATATCGGCTGATAAATCGTCTCACTGAAAGCCTCATTCTCAACCGTTTACACGCTACGTCAAACGCAGCGGGTTTTTTATTTAAAATTGGACACACTGTGGATACTAAGAGAGGAGAACTCCCAATGAGTTCGTCACAGTACCTAACTTAATACCAAAAATTGAATAAAACTCAGGAAATAACAGGAAGTTTCGTGTTTTTGAGTGTCCAATAATTTTAATGACTTTTATTTGCCTGATCGGTGGTACACGTATTTTAATCATTAATTCAGAAGCTACCAAACACGCTTTCAAAATTGATTGAAATGTAATTATTTACGACATCACATTAGAAACCTCAAAAATAACAGTATTTCTCCACTATTTAATGGATGGTACATACAAACCTTCCTCTTCAATCACTCTCTCTATTAAAAAAAAACCGCATCAAAATCCGTTGCGTTGTTTTAAAGATTTAAGCATACATAGGGATTTAAGGATATAGGGACAGAGAAAGCGACTTTGTTTTATATAGTGATAAAATGAACTCAATAGCTCTGCTAATAAGGTACATATTGTACCATTCAAATAAATTATCATTTTATATACATAATTAAAACATTTTAACTACGTTTTGGGATGTGTTTACTTAAATATCCATGTCCTTTGTTTTCTATGATTTTTGCGTTATACATGTGAAACATACCCGACATTGGCGTACAATGAGCAGTTTCGGTACGCGTCTTGCTGCCGGTGCTGCTGATACTGCGAATACTGAGTTGGGTTCTGTGTGTGCTGGTAGCAACTCTCGCTATGCTGCGGCGCTGGCGTCGCGCTCTGACGTCCGCTGACGTAGTCAGATGATTTAGACCTGAAATCCGCAGCGCCAGATAATTAGCTCTATTGTACACTAACATAAATATTTAATAATTCTGACTACAACAAGGAAAATCGAGAAGGGAATTCTGAGATAGTTTGGACATATAAAGACGACGAAGTTTATATAGATAGATGTTCGTTACTCTTTCACGTAAAAACTATTGAAAGGATTGAAATGAAACTTTACAATAATATAGATTATACACCACAATAACACATAAGCTATAATATATATAGACATATGCCACGTTAATATAAATTATTTGAAAAGTCGAGGGTACCAGCTACTAAATACATATCGGGTATTCGGCTGTGAAACTGCTGTTATGTTCGAATGTTTCAAAGAAAGAAAGATAAATAGTCTACGTAACTGTAACTTATTCAAAGGCATAGAAACGTTAAATTAGATAATTAGAAGAACACAAACTTGTGGACTATATTCTGTATTGTATGAGAGCGAACTAATATAACTTGATACAAGGCCATCCGAACTGGAAGTGATTGAACATACGCGTTTACGCGTCAAACGAGTTCTTTTTTCAAATCCTGGCACACACGCCATAGACAAGAAAGGAGGTGAACTTAAATGAGTTCGTCACAGTACTAACATAATTTATAAAAGCCAATGTAAATAAATATTTCTTACACTATTTAACCTAGCCCAAAGTAAGCTTCGTAAGGTTTGTATTATAGGATATAGGGTAACGGATAGACATACATACATCGTGCATCATATAGAATTAATTTTGATAAAATATATTAACAGCCATGATTAAGGTACAAATTAATCTGATTCATTTTCTTTAAATATTTAACATCTTAAATTAAGATATACTTATTACCCTTGAAGGGCAAACAACCCTTTAGGGGTAACTGTTCTTACTAACTGCGTGCAATAACAATTTTTGCTAAGCAATTGTAACAGTTATACAATAAAAGATTCTTATTCTTGGTTAGCCCCCACCGAGTTAGCGACTTTGAAACCAGTGTATTAACTCGACCGTGGAGTTCATCAATATATATTAGTCTCAGAACTTACCAATTGGAGCTGGCACTAGCTCGGCTTTGAGGGCGAGAGTTCCCAGCGTCAGAATAATACGGCCAGTACGTAGAGCTGGTCCGCTGGCAAGCGTGGACTGGCATCTGTTGGGACGTTGGTTGAAGCTCAGTCTGCATTTGCTGAAGAATATCGTCTGACGCGCCCAGCTGCTGTTTAATAGCGATGCCGCGGACTGCAGGGCGGCGGTGGAAACCTGTGGCAATTGAGCACTTGTAAATTATGACGCTTGGTTCCTATGGCTGCTACCACTTCATTTAACTATTAATATAGTCAATCACACAGTCAGACTAAAGCTAACTAAGTCCTTAGTTTCGAGGTGTCTTGGAGGAGAAGTTTTAGTTTCCTTAGGATTAAAGATAAAACGGAGAAATAAACCACAAACAATTGCACTAGCGTCGTTTGTTTGGGTTCCTCTATGTATTTCTGGTGATAAATAACAATGTTCTGCTATTTATAGGAAGTTACCCTGCGTTAAGGTTGTATAGGCAGTGAATACCTAGGTATACGTACACAGGTCGATACCATAAAAAAAATCATCTGTATACGCAGAATAATTATCTAGGTGGAGAAAATAATAGATATAAGGCTTCGTTTGCAATTAATTGATGGAAAAGTGTATGGGTAGACCGAAATAGAATAAATGGATGGAGTGTGGATGATGATATGTTGAAGAAGGGAGTGAGTGTCAAAATAGCGACTGATAGAAGAGAGTGGAGGAGGAAGATAAATTGGCGCTGACACCAAATGAATTGCGACAGGGAAGGAAAAAAGAAGAAGATGAGGCTTCGTTATATTTCAACAGTGTTTCAAATATATAAGCATATTGAAAAATACGAGAGCTGATATTTTGATGTATTTTTGCGAGTTCCGTTAAGTTACGAGTATCTAATAATACACCAGTTGTTGTTTTGTATTTTCCGACTAAATTGGGCATACATGTTCGAGAGCGTATACGTTTTTCTCATCGCAATGTCCGATTGCTTTTAAAAAGTATCTATTGATTATTATGGCCTTACTACAAAGCGTAGTCTAAGTGGGAAATCGTCTGTCGATCGATTAATTAATATGATTTGAATTAAATTCTCTATATACATTAACATAATAAAACAATTCAAATAGCATTGCGTACTTATAAGTCGTAATAACTGAAGACAGATCAATAACCTTAAATGTCTTTTTTTCTACCATCATGCCATCGCTCTATTTACCATCATTTTGTATTTACCCATTCCTATATACCTATTCAGGATAGTACAAAGAAAAATATTAAAAATCCAATATCCAATTATCAAATATCCAATTCAATTAATTCTCTGTCTCTTTCTAATCTATGATTGTTGTTTCATAATCAGTAACATGTTCAAAAAAGAAAATCAAAAATGTTTATTGATTTCAAAAAAATCAATGTTTAATATGATAGTGTCATAAAGGTAACATGATTGTGACACGATGGTGTTACGAAGGTAGCATAATTGTTACATGATGGCAAAATAATAGTAACATGATAGGTGTCATATTGGTGATATTATTTAGACATGATGGTGTCATAAAGGTAACATAATGGTAAATGATGGCGTCATAATTATGACTACCATGTTATAATTACGACGCCATCATTTTACCATCATGTTACTATTATTTCGCCACTAGGAGACATGATAATAGCAAGTAGGAGACATTATAAACTTTTTCTTCATCATCGACCATTGTTTTCAAACAAGTCGCTATTGATTATAACGGATTTATTATAATTAAGTTTACCATAGAAATAATCTGTCAAACATTTATCAAAATTTTAAATGTTTCATATTCGAATTTACTGTATTTTTAACATTTTAGTTTTAAGTGCCATAGAAAATATTTATTTTCGAATTTCTTTCGTTTTCGTTATCCTAAAGTGTAAGTTTGGTAGCAATGGAAACTCAGAATCAGGTTACGTTAATTGTCTATGTTACTTCATTCATCATGACATGATGGCATGATGATGATATAATGTTAGAAGTGAGTGTAGATGTCTCACCGTAGTCGTCGTGTTCATCATCGCTACTTGCAGGCTGAGATTCTTGACCGTAACGTTGTCGCAGTCTTTCTGTGCGAGAGGCTGAAGCCCTGGCAAAGGCAGCCAAGCCATCATCGCCTTCACCAGCACCTGTATCAAAGATATCGCAATCTATTTATTCATCTGTTTCATATCACAAACTTTAGCACATTGAAATGTCAAGTTGTTTTTCCCAGCTGCAAAAACTAGAGGCTCTTTTATGGGAAAACGCATAGCTTTTTACAACAAAGTTCCACAAAGTGTTACCGATTCGCCTTTGGCAGAATTGAATTAATTGTCAAAAATACTGCATTGATAAAGATTGGATTTAATTTTGATGACTCAAGAGTAACGTTGCAAATTATGTGACTATAGTGAATATACCGGGTGTCTCATTCAAATCGGTCAGTATGGAAAGTCTGAAACTATAAGACATACGAAGATCTGTTCTGAGGAACCATGTCATCGATTTTAATAACAAGAAAAACTGCATTCATACATTTAAAATCATCTGTACTCCGTTCGGGAATCGAACCCGATTTTTTGAAAAAAAAACCTACACTATTTCTATTTAGATATCGATTGTGTAGGTCTTAAGCAGTAAAGTCTCTATGAAACATGATGTCTAAAATGAATAAAATGCATTGTTGCCAAGAGACATTGCCATTTTTGCCCTACCAAATGCCCGCAAGGTCGCCCGATTTAACGCCTCTGGACTATTTCTTGTGGGATACGTTAAGGATGAAGTGTACAAAACAAGTTATGATACCGTTGAAGACCTAAAAGTTGCCATAGAGACAATTTTAACGCAAATTCACCACATGAAGATACAAAATGCAATCATAAGATCGTTACCTAAACGTGTTGAATATTGTATTGAAAAAGGCGGCGGTCACTTCGAGCACCTACTAAAATAAAATAAAGTATGTGAAAACAATGCATTTTATTCATTTTAGACATCATGTTTCATAGAGACATTTACTGCTTAAGACCTACACAATCGATATCTAAATAGAAATAGTGTAGGTTTTTTTTTTCAAAACAATCGGGTTCGATTCCCGAACGCAGTACAGATGATTTTTAAAATGTATAATGCAGTTTTTCTTGTTATTAAAATCGATGACATGGTTCCTCAGAACAGATCTTCGTATGTCTTATAGTTTCAGACTTTCCCATACTGACCGATTGAATGAGACACCCTGTATAAAGAAAAAGTATGGAAAGTTGGGGCTGACTTATTTATCTGAGGCCAGCTTTAAAAATATTGGGGTAAAAAATTACTCTTGCTGGTTTTCTTGTTGTTTCTTTTCAGTTCAAAGTCTGCCAACCAATTGAACCAATGGCGTAGCATCTTTCTTATGCAAAAGTGATTGTATAAAAGCTTTTACTCGACATTAACAATTGGCAACAGGTAGATGTTAGAAACACTCACAGAATTTTCCATTTCATATTCATCTTAACACAACTAATTGAAATTAAATAAAACAATTGGGTTTTATGTCGATTTTATTGATTATGGAATGGAACACTTCACATGCAATTTGTAACCGCCGTCGACCATTTTCTTTTTTAGAATTTCATTTGCTTTTTGTTGGCACGAGTCGATAGTGCAATATATGAGTTGCAATGACATTCCTAATAGAATAAACAGTTTCAATACATACCTGGAGTACCGGCCACAATATCTGGCGCGGGTGCTTCACTATGCTCGTGTATGTCGAAGCTTGTAGCTGATGAGGCCGATGTTCTTTCTCCTGGCGCCACGTAATAAAAGCCTTCGTGCTGAGCGGAACTGCCCACGCACGCGGTCAATGGAGCGAGGGTCGACAGAAACTGGCGACGCGGTTCAGGTCGTGGCTAGGAGTTTAAGTTATGATATAAGTAAGGACGTGTTATTTATTGAGTTAAGCAGCAAAAAACTGACTATACCCCTATAAAAAGCAGATTTTACATCATCGAGAAAAGTAATTAAATCGTACTTATAACACTGTGTCGGTATTTGAATATAGAACACACCAATGTTATAACCTCTGTCTTTTGATAAGAAATAAATAAGCTTTAGAGATTCATGAAATAGGTAATTTGAATCCTACTAAAGTTATAAACGCAAAAGTTTGTAAGTATGAATTTTTGTTATTCTTACCCGTAAAAAACTATTGAATGGAATTAAATAAGACATTACATTAAGATATGCGTCATATCGTAAGCCTATACATAAGAATAACACATAGGCTACAATTTCTAAAGATATTGTGTGAATTGTCTAAAATCTATACTAAGATTATAAAGCTGAAGAGTTTGTTTGTTTGTTTGAACGCGCTAATCTCTGGAACTCCTGGTTCAAATTGAAAAATTCTTCTTTTATTGAATAGCCCATTTATTGAGGAAGGACTACACAATATTACGCTGCGACTAATAGCAGCGAAGAAATGATGGAAAATGTGGAAGAAACGGGGAAAATTATTCGTTTTTGAGTGCTTCCATTGCGTGCGCTGCGAAAACGGATACCAAAAAAATATGAATGAAAGAATTATTCCTCTTAAAATGATCTAAAAAAATGTCCGCGGCAGTTTGTCTATCTTTTAATGTTAACTCACTAGAATCGTTTTTATGGTAATCAAATTTGGATATGCCGCGTTGTCAAGATCGGGTAACAGCCGAGGTGGTTGTTTGCAAAAATACATATATATACGTCGCTGGCACAGCTAGTATGGTGATAAGTAAGTAGGAAAAAATCTACCATTTGTGCAGACGAAGTAGCGGGCACCTGCTAGTATTTTTATAAATTTTAGTGTCAGTAGTTTTTATATGAACGAGTCACAAACATCCATACTTTCGGGTTTGTAATATAGTAGGGATTGCGTGAATTGTCCAAAATTTGACAATAAGTGTCAAGAAAGTAATTAAAAATTGCTTAATTGTAATATGCATTTTTAATAAATCGTCCATTTTCGCTTTGTCCTTCGTACTTTTACTATAAGTCAGGCAAGTCTTAATCTTCTGCTAGATTAATCTCGAAAAGAAAAACATCTGATGCTTACCTTCGGAGGCTCATGATGAACGTCACCCAGATCTGGAGGCTGGCGCAGCGGTGGAGCGGATATTGTCGAAGATGATGAACTAGAAGAGGCGCTGCCGAAGGCTTTCTCGTTGTTCTTATCAATAGCTTTGTCACTGCTAGTGCTCAGTTTGTCAGCAGCAGGGGACGTGTGCTGCTCCTCGGGCTCGTCGTCCATATCGCAAGTGAGCAGGCGAATGCGCTCCGTCAGCGATGTGGTTTCTTGCTGTGAGACATAGAGAATATTATTTAATAACGATAGAACTCATCTTCGAATGAAGAGCTTCGGGAAACTTGGTTAATCTTGCCAATGCGTTTCGTTTGCGTTGAAGGAAAACAATGTGATACATTTGTATAAAAATTCAAAGGTGAAAATCAAAACCTGGAGCGAATTCAAATGCGAAGCTCAAGACCGTGCGGGATGGAGACTCACTGTGGACGCCCTCTGCCCCAGCTACGGGACAAAGGACCTTAATGTTGATGATGTAGCCGACCAATCCGCCCTAGGCCAGCGTGGTTAGTAACTAAGGCTTTTTTTATTACTAGCAGCTTTGTATGTCCGACCTTTTTAGATTTTTGTACTAAAAACCTTTTTCATAAACTTCTCGTATTTTTTTGTGTCAAATAAATTGCTACTAATCGGCAGCCCATTTTAGAATTTTCTTTAATTTTTTCGTATTTATTTCCAGTTTTTACCTGAACCAGCATGTAATTGCCCTACAGTCCAGAGACAATTAAGGAGTGTGTATCACTATTTATCCAATCCTTTTTTTATATTTCGACTTTTATAAAATAAGGTTATTATGTGAGTGTCTTGTGTTTAATTTTAATAACTCAATACGAGTAGTTGGGATGTCAAATATTTTGACTATAGTAAATAACATAATGAAATATAGCTTTTATTGATATAATGTGAAGTTATTTAAACTCATAAAAGAAGTTTGGTTCACACTATTTATCTGAGGTCAGCTTCTAATTGAAGGCTCAATAAAAATACAGTCAGAAAAAGATATAGCTATTGCTGGTTCTCTTGCTGATTCTTTCAAGTACAAGATCTCCCGCCGTGGACTTGTGGCACTAATGGCGTATCATCTTTGAGTTGCAGTGATTATAAAAATCCTATTTAAAGAATAGTGGCTATACCAACTGTACTTTAGGTGGCAGTGATATGTGCAATTTGTGGTCAAATAAAAACAAAACAATTAACCCAAATTTCAACATTTGACACTTAATGTAAGCACATTAAGTGTCAAATGCGTTTATCCTGTTTTTATTCAATATGAAGAAGCTTTAATATTTCAGTTCAAATTGATACGAATACGGAATATATAAGTTTTTGGAAGTAAGAGTCGCTGAGCTTCTTATTATTATTTGTCTATTAATAGATGTGAAGCTGCCATTTTAGTTCTTCACCATCGGAACCAACCACCCATTTTTTCACGCCCGACTTAAACCCCCGTCGAGTCTCCCGTGGATCCCTGAAATCTAGCTGGACCAGTTTGGGAATTACCGATTTATACTAATATTATAAAGTGGACGAGTTTGTTTGCTTGTTATGTATCATTATTATAACTACTTATAATTTAAGACAGAGAGAAGAGAGAATTAAATTTATGTTATCATACATTTGATACGAAATTTAAATTGACCATTGAAATACGATAAATAAAAATATTGGCAAAAAGGTATTACAAAGTTAATTTTGTACCCTTTTTAATGTAATACCCATTTTGATCCCCGTTTTGATACCCATTTTGGCTCAAAGTTTATTTACTGGCTGCGAACGAATGCACATACATTTCTTTTTTATATAAAGTAAAGATAAAGACACAAAAATAAAGATTTTTGAGCTTAATATGAAATTATGTCTCATTATACAAAAAAAGCTGATATTTATAATAATGAACTTATTATAACACTGTTTAAAGTGGAGGAAGCAAGAGAAGTGTGCCAGGATCGTAGCAAGTGGAGAGAGGTGGTCTCTGCCTACCCCATTGGGAACGAGGCGTGACATATATGTATGTATATTATAGCACTGTTTATAATACTGTCAATATCAATAAGTTCCTATATTCCTTATCACCACATAACATATGTACAATTAAATGTAATTTAAATAATATTTGTACTTAGTATGTAATAGTTGTACATTTTTTTTTGTAATTTAAAACAAATATTATTACAACTAAAAAGTTATCTTAAAACATCAATAAATATTCATAAAATATGTATTATAATAAAAAATTAAAATCATGTTGTTAATTGTAAACTCTTATGGAATGTTGTCAATTAAATGAACGAATAAGAAACACTGATAATCGTTGTAAAGATGAAATAATTTTGTGATACGTTATTTGATATTTATTTGAAATAATTTCACAACAGGTATCTCTTTTGTCTATAGGCTACAAATATTAATACTCCACCGCATTCCACTAGTTACAGAATACTTTGTCGAACACTAAGACGGCTTTCCGCTCCAGAAGTCCCATCTCTTTATGACTGTCCCAGAATTTCTGTGCAATGGACGGCGGCATCCCTCGGGTGCCTTTTAAAGCCTTTTATATCTCTCACAAAACCACTAACTGCTCTATTTAAAGTTTCATTTTTCCCTGTTATACTACAATAGAATATTATAGTATTATACTGTAAATGTCTCAAAGCTGCAAGAACGCAGCAGTGTTATTTTACTGACAGTTTATCGAGATTTTATTTTGACGCCGCTGCAGATATTTTTTCAGTTTTAATACCGCGCTTTAATAACCTTTGATATTCAGGTTTCTCCCGGAACTGACAAGTTCTGTACGATCCTTTCGTATCGCCGATGTAAATAATAAGTCACGAACGATCAATTTTAAATACGGGAAATGTTTACTAATTGTCAAATTATACGCGGTAGAAGTTGGAGCGAGAGGTATACCAGCAAAATCTCTATACGACTTACTAAAAGACCTTGGCCTGTCGAGAGCTGCAATTAATTCTACTCTAGAGAGAGTATCAAAGGCAGCACTCGCAGGCTCCTATCAAGTCTGGCTCGGCAGAGGGGGAAACACGAGCAGTGAAGAGGAGAGAGCACCCTTAAACCTACACCCGCGTCGCAAGTCCCGGGAGCTACTCGGAGTTTCTCTTTGTCACACGATGGACCCGGCACCCGCACGGTGAATCCATGGATTGCTAAGAGTTTCGTCTCTCTCTTAGAATAATATAATAAATGCGAAAGTTTGTAAGTATGGATTTCAATGAAACTACACAATAATATAGGCTATACATCCGAGTAACAATTTATATAGATATTTTCTAAATTGTCCAAATCATGATGAATGAGTTCTGTGCAGACAAAGTTGCGGACACCAGCTTAGTACAATTTTTAACAACGTTATTGTAAAGTAAATTATTACAAGCTTTAACAAGTTCCACTATAAACCTATAATGAAATTGTAAAGAGCGTGAAATTGCATATTTAATTACTTTTGAATCATTTAAATGGAGAGATATTTGACGTTACGTTTAGCGCAGTGGTCGAGTATAAAAGTTTGTTCCTCTCTGGGTGTTCTTGCATGTGCGATTTGTATATTTGTGACTTCACCCACGACATAGGATAAAAATCTTAGTGTGGGGCGAAAAAAAAAACAAATAACTTAATGGACGCGTCTGAAGTTGAAGTGGGTGATATATATCGAATTTTTTAAGCGTTTTCTACCTGAAACATACAGTAAATTTGAGCTTTCTTGTTATTGTCTAAAGTTCATATTGCAAGCACTCACTGTTGTCTAAGCAATGTAGGTGTGTTCCTAATATCAATGAGTCAATTTGCGCGTTATTAACGCTATATAAAGTTGAAATTCAATCATATCTATTAAAACAGTGTGCGTGTGTGCGTTGGAGCACAGAATACATCGTTGGAGGATTTAATGTCACGTTCCAAAGTTGAATAGTTTTAAATGCTTATATATATGTTTTATTTAATTATTTTTTATTCACAACGCCCTACCACCAGAGTGATGGTTCTGGTTTTTTTTTCCCTGACTATAAAATAAGTAGGAACAAAAAACTACCACTACAAATCTTTTTTGACGGGACGAAGTCTGTCAGGTCCGCTAGTAATGTATATGTATACATATATAGATATATCAGTAGTGTAGGGATCCATCATACAAATGAGTTCTTAAAAACTAATATGCTCTAGATTTAAAGACAAAGAAAGTTAAAAAGTGCTTTAAAATTTACACTTTATTTAAACCAAATGTAAGATTTATATCGTTTTGCCATGGATGCTATTATTGAAAGCGGACCAAATTGAATTATGAATAAACGAAATGTACAATATTTTCAAATGAAAAATGAATTATCAAGATTCGTTTTAATAGTCAAAAATTTTGAGGTAAAGCACAAAAAAAAGTCACAGAAAACCTTGTTGTTTTAAAGTCGATTATAAATTCAATTACTTTCATTTGAAATACTTATGAGTGTAGATAATTAAGAAAGAAATACTAATAAATTTCATTAAGACTCTACTTACAAATATTTTTTGTAAAGAACTTACCTATTATTTTCAGTTGTACGTTATGAAAATGTACTTTTTATTTTTTTAAATGCATGCTTTCAAAGCTCATTATTATTACTTTAAGATAAATAAAATAAGTTCATTCTATGCAGTCTATCTTAAGCACGAGTTTGACCCGGGTTAATATTTTAAAGCTTTTGAAAGAAACTTCAGTTTTAAAGCTCGCTCAGTTTGTGGTTGTTAAACTTTCGGAGCAGTGTCCACGGCAAAGAGCACTTCTAGTTATTGCGAGATTTACGTGCATCTTTTATTTTTAGGAATTTGGTTTCTTAAAACCATTTTTAGCACCTGATGCAAAGAGAGGGGTGTTATAAGTTTGACGGTTGGCATCAAAGTTCCCGAATGGATGAAGCTATTTCAATTTAGTTTCTTTTTTATCTTAAAGGTGAATTATGTGCGTTTTTAGACAAGTTTGAGCAAAATTTGTTGAGAAGTTTAAACGTTGTGAGGACTGAAAGTGGGGAAGAATAACCGAATGTCTGCAAAATATACTCGAGTGGGGCCTCAAATGAAAGCGCATCACATGTACATTACAGAATCAAAAATTACACTATAATAAGTATTTATGGTTATGTTATATTATTTTATTGAATAGAAATTGTACGAACAAAGAATACGAAGTAGAATTATTGTAAACGATTTAATTTTTAATAACAACTCTGTATTGGACCGTCAAACTGTTTTGTGAGGGAAACGTGACAGTTCTGATGTTCACGTGTCAAGGGAAAATCCTGGGAGCTAGATGAAATTGTCTATGAACAGTCGTGAGACGTAACTATCTTAATTTAAATCTATTCTTATCTTTCTGTTTTTGCTTATTCTATTTTTAAGACTCCGTTAACAAAAGAAATTGGCTTATTGTAAGACTCGATTTTATGGTTCAGTTTATTTATAGTAATGAATCATACTTTAGGAATAAAATACGTATAACAAATTGGTTTTATCTTTTTTCTAAATCGTTTTATCTTTTTTAAATACTTGTCTATTGTGCACTTGAAATATAATTTAAATTTACGACAGCCAACATTGATCACTGATATCGTCATCATCATGATATTATAGTTGATATACCCAGTATTTTGAATATTATTTAAGTATTTTTTTATACTTCTATATGATTTCAACTTGTATTTTATTTATGGGCTTGTGTTTTGATTTTATATGTATATATGTTTGTATACACGTGCATGCATATTTATATTGATAAAGATAAAATGTGTTTTATTGTATGTAGAATCTTCGAAAATTATTGACAAACGCAATACTCTTAGGTAGCAGAAGACCAGTGCTTTGCTTACATTCTTTTGTGAGCAATTCTAATCACTGAGCTACGACTCTTTAAACTTCTACAGCACACACAACGCTTGGTTTGTACTGGGTTTTTGTTTTAAGAAAATGTTATTTTAGTTTCTTTGTGTCCTTTATTTGTGCGTGATGAAGATGTTTCGTAATTAAAATTTTAATCTATCTTTTTTATGTTGGGGTTAAAAAGATATTTGAAACATTGGAGGCTAGGAACATGAACATTCGGAACATTAAATTGTTGTATTGTTTTTTTTTTAATATTACATAGGTTATTAAACATGAAACTGGTTATTAAAAAGGCAATTCACGGTATCAATATTAGTAGATTGTGAACATAACGAACCTACAATCAAAACCAAAGAATATATATATAATTTATTTCATAACAACGAATACGCCATGAACTTCTAAATGGAAACATAATCTATACTAATATTATAAAGAAGTAAAGTTTGTGTGTTTGTATATTTGTTAAATTGTAAAGGGTAATCTCGGGATCTGCTGAACCGATTTTATAAATTATTTCACCAATAGAAAGCCACATTATTGCGGAGTGTCATAGATTATATAAAAAACCGAAAAATAGAAAGGCTTTTACGTGGTAGACCGTTTTGCAAAGTGAATCGAAGAAAAAACGGACAGCGGACGGCGCGCGATGGCTTCGGGTTTAATTCGGTTCGCGTTCGTGCTCGCTTCGAGGATTATTAATATTATGCCCAACGAAGTGGGCACGGGTCAGCTAGTATAGAATAAAGATCGCCTTTTTTTCTTTTTTAATTAACCGACTTCAAAATAAGGAGGGTTATCAATTCGACCCGTATGAATGTAATATTTCCGAACTGCCCCTTTCGTATATTTTAGTTTATATCAGCGTCTGAACAAATCTGCCATATTCAAGTGTATGTATGTATGTTTTATGTTTGTGTTCATAATCTCCGGAACTACAAGTCCGATCTAAGTAATAATTTTTTTTTTGTTTACTAGGTATTGTGTTAACTTAGGGGTACTGCAAGTTTCATCGAAATCGGTTTGTGTCTTTTTGAGATAGGGAATTGTTTATTAACCGACTTCAGAAAAAATAAATAAACCGAATCAATCGTACCTTAGGTAAGTTTAGAAAGAATAAAAAACAACACAACTAAAATTTCACTTACAACTACAGAAAGAAAGAAAAATATATATCTGCCTACAATACCAATATCAGGAACCTTTATGTAAGCCCATAAAGGTTACTACGCCCTACGACTTACTTAATATATAAAATAAAAATATTAAAAAAATTAACTGGCTTAAAAAATTGTACACAACTAACTTACCTACGTATGTTTAGAAATAATCGTTTCTGCATCATTCTTTTCCTTGTTCCGCAGTCCGTTTATGGAACTCCCTGCCAGAGAGAATTAGGAGAGCACGAAAGCTAGAGTCATTTAAAAACTTGTCTATTCTTATTTCCTGTCCTCAAATCCTTAGCTTAGTTGCTATTATGCCTATTCTTGTCTCTTCCGTATCACACAAACATTCCCTACTTTTATTTTTGCACCCTCCCCTGTTCTGAATATTCTATTAATGATTTTTTCCCCTTGGTTGCCTGGAAGAGATTGCTTTTAGCAATAAGGCCGCCTAATTGTCGTCTTATATTTGTTAAAAAAATGTTGTTTGTATTTTATGTTTATGTGCAATAAAGTGTTTATTATTATTATTAATATAAAAGAAGTAAAAAATAAATACGATAACTTCTGTCTTAAATATACTAACTTTGATATACCAACCAGGTATTTTTTGAAGTCGGATGTGAAAACACACAAATGCAAGTGAATTTTGGAAACAGTTTCCTACCTTGGGTTGCTGCTTCTTGCGTGCTTCGCTGCGCAGCAAGGAGCATCGAAGAGCGTTCCGCTCTGCCACCCGGCGCACAGCCGCTTCCTCTGTCTTAGGACGCACACCTGCATCCCACGCGCTGTAAAAAAATCTAATTAAAATGGCTAAATCCATTTCCATGATAATTTTAGCATAATTGAACTTATTGATTTTTTAAATCCTTTATTTTAATTATTTACGTGTAACTTTACAATAACATAACATATTGCGATGAAGTTGCAGATATAAAATATCAAATTCATAAATTAAAAACGAGAATAAAAATAAGCTTGCCGTTACTATTAGAGGCTCAGAAACGGAAAACTAGAGAATTGTCCATAATATTATGATAAACATCAATTGAGTAGGAAAAAATCTAGCATCTGTGCAGACGAAGTCGCCGCCACCAGCTAGTATCTTTATAAACTGTATGTTCAATTCTTATGATGTTTATGAGCCTCTAATAATAACGCAAGCTTATTTTTAGGGTTCCGTATCTCAAAAGGAAAAAACAGAACCCTTATAGGATCCTTTGTTGTCCGTCTGTCCGTCCGTCTGTCAAGACCTTTTTCTCAGGAACGCGTGGAGGTATGAAGCTGAAATTTATATCAATTACTCAGGTCTACTGTCCTTGAAAGCTGTGAAAAAATCAACTTCTTAGCCAACGCAATCAAAAGATACAGCCGTTTATGCCGCCAAAATTTTCGGCACTTGCAAGGAATCAAAACCTACAGGTTGCTTCCCGTGAACTCAGAATCTTGAAATTTTGGTAAGAAGCAACGTCTTATAGCATAGATAAAGGAAAAATTACGAAACCATAAATTTTTTAGTTCATCACATAATATATATTTTTTTTTAATAATTTTAAACTTACTACCCATTTCTCATAAACGCGTAGAGGTATTAAATTGAAATTCATATCAAATACTCAGGTCTATAATACCTTTAAGCTGTATAACAAAATCAAACTTCTATGTCAACGCAATCAAAAGAAACAGCAATTTAAGCTGCATATTTTGAAACTCGCAAGTACTCGCAAGGAATCAAAACCTAAAAGGTACTTCCAGTCGACCTAGAATCTTGAAATTTGGCATGAAGCAACGTTTTATAGCACACATAAAGGAAAAAATTCCGAAAACCTTAAATTTTTAGTTACATTACAAAATATATAGTTTTTAATAAATATAAACTTATTACTTTTTTCCTCATGAACGCGTAGAGTAATGTTATGAATTTCATTTTGCAATAAAAATACCATAGTTATGACTCGATTGTCGTAATGAACGAACTTTGTAAACCTTGCAGGTTTGTACGTAACCCTCGGTGCGGAGTCCGACTCGCACTTGGCCGGTTTTTATTCTCGTGTTTAATTTATGAATTTGATATTCACCGCAGTCGTCTGCGCAGGCTTAGTATTTCAAGTAGCTTATATTAGCATGGTGTAGAAAAGAACTAACATTTTAAACAACACATTAAAATTAACACATCAATACTAGTGATGTGCCGGATGTCCGTATCCGTATCCGTTACTTTTCGGTGGAACTTTTACGGATCTATTTACCTTATTAATTTTAAATATATCGATAATATATTCTTTAAGACGAAGGGTAAGGCACACTAGCGACGCCAGTTGCCGCGATTCTGACGGTCCCTATTATTAAAAATAGAACCGGTTTAGTAGTCTATTCTTATTGATTTGGGATTTGCTTCTTCCCACATTTTAGCTTTTTCCATGTATTCTTTGAAAAAAAGTTTTAAAAGTTTAAAAAAAAAGTTTATCTTTTTTAAACCGTTTGTAAGTCTTAGCAGAGTCTTTAAAGAATAATTCATCCTACTACTATTATAAAAAGCGAAAGTTTGTAAGTATGGATGTATGAATATTTGTTGCTCTTTCACGTAAAAACTACTGAATGGATTTGAATGAAACTTTACCACAATATATCTTATACATCAGAATAACACATAGGCTACAATTTTTGAGGTTTCTAATGTGAGGTCGTAAAAAAAACATCAGGAAAAATATCGTTAAATGTAGTTTAAGGAGCATACTGCAGTAGCTACCTATAGGCCTATGATTAGGGCTCTGCAGTGCTTAGTTACCGTATTTCTTACTCATTACTAGACTAGACGGGACGAACCTGAAGTCCACGCGAACGAAGTCGCGGGCAAAAGCTAGTATTCTTATATATGCCTTTACTCTTACGAAAATACTTTCCATCAAAGTTTTACACTTTGCACATTCATCATTTATTATCACATAATAATTCCATATTATACTAATAAACTTATTTGTAGACATTTTGTTAAAATCATGTACCAATATGAAAACTCAAGCGTTATCTATGTTGCCTAGTGTCACATTAAAGTAAAACAAAACAAAAGCAAGACCCGCCGCGCAATGTAAGTCGAAACATGTTTCACCTCAGTATAATATCTGAGGATGTTGAGGCCAAATATCCGTATCCAGATCTGTATCCGCGGATCTAGCTCTTTGACGATCCGGCACATCACTAATAAATACTAATCCTGTGCAGACAAAAGCAGCTAGCGGCTAGATCAATATTTTTGTAATGGCATCGCTTATTTTGTAAAAAATATATTATAAAATGCTAATACGTTACTTAATTGGAAAATAGTGTCACGATCCATCAATTAAGCGTTGAAAGGAAATGACGGCGTTGCATGCAGATGTGTGGAATGTGTGAAAAGAGAACTGGCTTATGGCAAGGAAAAATGATTGATCTGGCCAAATCCAATATAGTGTGTATTAGCTTATAGTCGCTTAATATTGGGATGAGGGATTGGAATGGGGGATATGCACAACTACATTTAGAGTTCAAGGCCGCAAAAACCAAGCTCTGCTACTAGAAATGTTAGGGAAAAATTGTATATATGTATAAACAAAGTGCTGGGCCCTGATATTGTTCTTTGTTAAATGTCAAAGATTAAATTGTTACCGCGTTTTCATAACGCCTTTGGAGAAACCTAAGTCGACCATAGGAATATACCTATAATATACAATAGGAATTAACCACTGAATTCTTCTCTTCTTTTCAATATTTTCACTGACAAAGTTTAGTCAAACTCACAATAAATAGGAATAGAAATGTAAAGGCGCGGGTCTGTTGTTGTCGCGTCAGTGCAGCCACCGCATTGTAAAACACTAACTAAAGTTAAAGAATATCATATGCATGTGTAAGGGCGGCCATACACGGACTGCTCGACCAGTTAGCGGCTGAGCGAAATACACGGACCGCTCGAGCGGTCTGCGTCGACAGCTTGAGCTGTCGGTTGTTGACTGCTCGAGCTACGCTACCCAACTGCTCGAGCAGTTTGATTTTCTACCACAGTAGAGTCATGGATTCTGACGAAGAAGCACTGCTTTTGCTGCTTCTGCTCAGGCGGAGACGACGGCGGCGACGTCAAAAGAGAAAATTTTGGGTTCATCCAATTTTGCAATTAAGAGAACAACATGGACATTCCATCATTTGTTTATAGAACTTAGAAGTGATCTGCTCTAGCGCAGTCAACGGCTCGAGCAGTCGGTGTATGCCTCACAACCGCTCGCGAGCGGTCGACGGCACGATGGAATTTCATCATGCTGTTGACGGCTTGCAGCGGTCGCGACTGCTCGAGCAGTCGTGTCGCGGTCGCGGCTTTAAGCAGTCGATCTCAACTGCTTGAAGCAGTCCTAAGTTTCTCTTGTAATAATAGTTGTCATTTTGTCAACGCAAAATTGATATTAAATACTTACAATCATTTCTTAATATCATGGGTTTTTGTGCGAGACTGTTGCCAATGCTTGGCCTTGTTATCGTTGTTAAATATCAAAGATTAAATTGTTACCGCGTTTTCAGAACCCTAGGTCGACCATAGGGATTACCCACTGAGTTGTTCTCTTCTCTCACTGGCACAGTTTAGACACACCCGCAATAAATAGGAATAAAAATGTAAAAGCGCGGGGCGCATATAGGTGTGCTATTGTTTGCGCCGCGGGTCGCCGGCGGGCGCGAGGAAGTCGCGACCGCTACGGCGACCCGGGATGGACCACGCCCCTCTTCCGTGGCCGGGGGGCGTCGGGCTCCCCTCTAGGAAGGGAAGCGGAGGCTGGGGGTTCCGGAAGTGGCTTGATGTTCCGGGGGGCTCGCTACATGCCTGAGGAAGGCCATCCCTGAGGTTTTTAGTGGGTAGGGCTCCCCCTTCTGGGGAGGAGAGCCCCACATAACCGCCGGCTCGCCACAGCCGGGGTAATACAATTTAATGCATTTTCCTCAGGGGAACAAAAAAAAAAAAAAGGTCTGCTATTGTCGCGTTAGTGCAGCTACCACGTTGCAACACACACTAACTACTATCTACTAGGGAGCGGCAACAAGCGCGAAACAGGTTTTTGGCGTAAAAAAACTCACCGCTTACAATGGACGTTATGATATGGAACAAATTATACAAATCAAACAATAAACAAAAGAAGGATAACATACTTACTTGTTTAGGGTGTCAGGACTTTTTATTTTGTCAACTCATAATTAAACATTTTGAGACTGAGTTGTGATTTGTCGTGCCATCATAAATTCTATTAAACCCCTGTGTATATGCCTTTTTTATTTTTTTATAATAAATATATAGAGAGGAGTAAGGATCGATACTGATGCCAAAAATGAAATCAGTATAATTTTTGTCTGTCTCTCTGTATAGCCGTTATAGAAACAAAAACTACTAGACGGATTTCAACGAAACTTGGTACACTTATTTTTCATACTTCTGAGCTGGTTATAGTATACTTTTCATCGCGCTTTAATCAAAAGAAGCAGAGCAGTGAAGGGTAATGTTGGAAAAACGGGAGAAGTTACTCCATTTTTTAAGCTTCCGTCGTGTGTGCAACCTTAATGGTTCAAGCTACACAGAAATCATGTATGACGAAAATGTTCTCCTTAAAATTATATTATAATGAATATCCTACGACAGCATTTATGGTTGACTCACAATAACACGTGTAACTCCCTATAGTTTAGCAATTCGAAGCTTTCCGATTATATTTGTCTACTCTTACGTTTATAACACTCTCAGTCATTGAAAATGCTACCTAAAATTACGATTCCACGCGGACGAAGTCGTGGGCACAGCTAGTTTGTAATATTATTATCAAAGTTTTCTGACTACATCCGTCCATGCATTTTGTAGTGAATATTGTGGCTGCCATTAAAAATATTTATGTAATAATGTAAACATAAGGAATTCGGTGGTCTGAAAAAAACAAACATTTTTAACATAAGTATAGTGTCGGTCAAGCTCGCAATCTTTATTCCTGTGTGATGCATATTATGTATTTTTTTACACTGGCAACACACTAATCGAAATCGCAAGTGTTATAATGATGTTATACACCACTTATTCCCCAGCTGGTCCAGGTAAACCCCCAGAGGCACAAGAGACTCGCCAGGAGTCTTCATTGGTCTTGACAAAAAATGAGGGTCTACAATCGTAAGCAGGTGACCTATAAAACAATAGAATATTTTTAACTACTATTCGAGAATTCATTAAATAATTTAGTATTTCGTATCAACCCACAGAAAAAAACTTGTTAGAATTACCTAACATCACTTTTTTTTTTGTTCCCCTGAGGAAAATGCATTAAATTGCATACCCCGGCTGTTTCGAGCCGGCGGTTATGTGGGGCTCTCCTCCCCAGAAGAGGGAGGCCTATCCACTAAAAACCTCATGGATGGCCTTCCTCAGGCATGTAGGGAGCCTCCGGGAACATCAAGCTACTTCCGGGAACCCCCAGCCTCCGCTCCCCTGCCTAGAGGGGAGCCCTCCTCGGGGGAGGCTACACTACCTCCCCTGGTCTCCTCCACCGACGACGCCACGGAAGGGGCGTGGTCCATCCCGGGTCGCCGTAGCAGTCGCGACTTCCTCGCGCCCGCCGGCGACCCGCGGCGGCGCCGCAGCTGTGCTACCGAGCCCGGCGCCGCCTTCTTCGAGCGGGATCGGCCATCTCCCGACCCCGCTCGGCGGCCTCCTTCTGGAGCATCACTGCTTCACAGAAGGAGGTCACAGCCCTCCACCTAACATCACTACATAGTATAAAACAAAGTCGCTATCCGCTGTCTGTCTGTCCCTATGTATGCTTAGATCTTTAAAACTACGCAACGGATTTTGATGCGGTTTTTTAATAGAGGAGAGGTTTTTTAATAGATGGGGATAAGGATGTTTTATATGTATAATACATGCATAATAATAAAATGGTCAAACTTTTAACGTTACAGGATTAGATTTGAGCGTTGAGTATTTTTCACATGGCCAATTATATGTCGCGCTGTCAAGAGTAACCTCTAAGCTAAACATATTTGTATTATCTAATGACAAAAAAGCTGTGAACGTTCTGTATAAGAACATTTTGTACTATGTATATTTACATAAGCATTGCACCCGTACGAAGCCGGGCGGGTAGCTAGTAAAATATATACAGTTGAAAATGAAAGTGATAATAATAATTCAATGCAATAGGGAATTAATCTCTTTTTTGAAAAGAATCTTAATTTGATCCTTGCGTGTCAGTAAACCATATACTAAAAATATAAAAATTTTATACACTCGTTAAGTACTATAAAAATTGGCATTAAAATTTAATATTTTTCAAATTTCGCGCGTAATTAGACGAAGGCGCCGCACGAGTTGTTACTCTGTAGCGATGACGTCAATACGGCATGTAAATAATAAACAAAGCTCTATGTTTGATGCTATGTATTATTATATTCATACTTTAAAAATGAGTTATTATCTTTTATATATAAACAACTAATAAAGAATAATAATAAAAGAGTAATACTGACATCGATGTTTTAATACTCCGTAACTCGGCAGAACAAAAGTCGGGATTTGCAGCAAAGAATTTTCCGACCATTAATGCATTTATTTTTGGTAAATTCGTACTATCTCCTTTTACAAAACTGCTTTCCATAGTGTGATTCACGTGCGATTTCAATTTAACTTACGTATTTATAACGTTCTCTCTCATTAAAAAAGCAACCTACAAACTTCTGTTTTGCGGCTTTATACGTACTATGATTCAGAATGACATTGACACGCATAAGTTTACGTACCTTATGACGTCACGACATGGCGGCCTATGTTTCGCTCTTGTTTTACGTATAGATTAAAAAAGTGAATACTTTGAAACTAATTTTTATATTATTTTTGTTATTTTATGTACTTAAACATGATGGTTTCGACTATTTAATGCATAAGCTATCATAGTTATATGCTTTTAGATCTTTTCTAATATAGAGGGAAGTACCCTAATCAAATCTTTATTTGCAAAGAATCTTAGTAAGAAAGATAGATGCTAAAATACTTTAGATGTCCATAACATTCTGCCTATTATGTCATATTATTATTATTGTCGCTTACATCGCGTGTCTTTATAAGACACGGTCCTTTATAAGGCGTGCGCGGGGATACAGATCCAACGCGTAGAGGCCATTTAAGCGAAATTTAATGAAAGTGTGCGTGGAGTGTACCAACCGGGTATAATCTCTATGTGCACCATGAAAAATGCAGCTAAAGACTACACCCGTCAAAACGTTTATGGACTATTGCATTTCAATTTAGGTGCAAATGAAAACCGGGCTATGGCAGAGACTCCGGTCACCCGCCTTCTCAAAGCCTCCCAATTGATTTAGATATGGTGGTCTCGCCGCGCATTAAATTGGCTCCCCAAAAAGGCAGACCTATATTGGTGCGAAGGGAGCAACTCAATATTATTATTATTAATTAAGAAGTTTAACAAGAAAAAATACTTTTATAAATTTGAAGCTTTCACCTTATTGGAGTGTAATCGAAGCTAAACCTTTCCTATAATAATAATTTTAATAACGTTTAGTGACACAACACACTGCATCCCTAAGTGTGATTTCAAAATTAGTAATTTAAAAAGTTATTTTAAAAATTCGTTAATGTAGCTATGTTTGATCACCATTTTTTTAAGCGTTGCTTTAAAAATTGTATCGTTTAGTCGCTTAATATCTTTTGAGATTTCATTACTCGTATATATTCAAGGGACCTTTCTATAAAACTTTGTTTTTCTAAATAGAGCAGTTTTTCCTGGTTTTTCTTTTCCGTTAACCCTCAACACTAACTAACATGGTAACACTTTCTACAATGTGGTTTTCTTCTCACGATTACATTCGATGGCTTTATGTTTTATTCTGGTGTTTTATGAACATCACTAATTAAAAATTTCATCGTATGTTTACCTTTTCCAGTGTCCAACGACACGTTGATGACACGCTTAGCGCAGTGGTGGAGTGTTTGTGAATGTGAGATTTTTTTGTATGTGACTGCACCCACGACACAGAATAAAAATCAAAGTGTGGGAGGACGTTTTCAAAAACAAAATACATGGGCGCCTGGTAAATGCCATATCGATTCATTTTGATATTATTGTGTTGTCTATTCTAAATTTTAATAAAAGGAAACCGAATAGAGTACTGTTTTATTGTAAATATATTTTATTTATAACTATTATTTCAGTTCTGTACTTCATTATATATGTTTAAAACTATACAGTTCCCTTTTAACTGTTATTAGAATCCGTGTAAATATTTACAAAGGCTAACAACCTCATTTTTAACACAAATCCCGGAATGAAGTCCATAGTCAATTATTTCAATTGCATAATTATGTAAAAAATTCGGATTTCTTCACAGCCTTCGTGATTTTTATTGCTATGTAAGTTTGTATATGTACAAAATCAAAAAGTAATTGTTATACAAACATCGATCTATTTCGTATCTCCAAGTTATTAAGCAAAGATATAGAGACTTGCGCATAATTTCATAATAGATTTTATAGGATTGCTACCGACGATAATGAAAAAACAATAATGTATCAGAGAGCGATTAATCCAAATGAGCACAACTGAATAAACACAATATTATATACACACATAAACCAAGATGAGACTATATGATCTTCAATATCAAAAAGTTATCAAACTCTCATAAAAAGCCAAGTTTCTAATTCTACTTGATTTAACTCTACAAGCCTTGAGTTCACAAACTTTATTTCTTAGTCAAAATATGCGGCTTGGTCGCTTCGGAATTACAGGGATATTGTATATTATAAATATATCAAAAATGTCATAAATGGTGATAAATTCTTCACTTTATGTTCATGGAATGGTAGTGAAAGCAAGCCATATTTTTTGACTACGGTCGGAAGGTTCCGTTGCCAGTTATAGTTGAGAAGTATCCAATAACATCAAGAGATATTGAATATGTGGTACTAGTGGTATAAATATTTATTTTATTATATATAAAAACCTTTATAACAAATGAAATTTCAAGCATAAAGCATTCTCAACAGCAAGAAAGGAATATTAAACTACGCAAGGCGACATGACAAGATAGCGTTGTGTGTATCGTATGTAGTATAAAAATGACGTTTCTGTTATTTATATTTTAAAACAATTAGGTATGTATAAATACAGTGTAAGTTTTTCTTATTAAAAATGTCACAAAACCGTCTAGGGTTGGCTGGAAAAACTTTGGACCAATTAACTTAGTAACCACCTTTTTTTTTTTTTAAATTTATTTTTATTCTAATATTGTTTGTGTACAATAAAGAGTTTATATACATAATATACATTTTAAATAAAATCTTATGTCACATGTTAGTAATTTACACTGTGGTTTTTGTGAGGGTTGCAGTTTTGCTACGATTCTCACAGGAACATTTACTATATGTAGCTGTAAACCATCAACTTTATATTTATCTGGATGCCCCACGATGGAGACGAGTATGGTTTGTGTAGACAAAATAATAATAAAATATCTCTTACACTCACCTAGCCCAAAGTAAGCTCTATAAGGCTTGTGTTATAGGAATTAGGGTAACGGATAGACATGCATATATTATACATATATAAATATGTTTCATAGAAATATATATTAACAACCAAATAATCAAGTCGGAACCTCAGAAATAACGGCACCTTGTAACCGGTGTACTCGATTACTAATACTATTTAATAAATATGTTTAATAATGGGCTCAATATAATGAACATAAAAATTGATCAATTGACAATATCAAACGAGACCCAGAGATATCGTTTTGGAAAAAAATTACATGAAAATACTTTTGGTTATTTATAAAAAATCATTTATTATCTAGTTGTATTTCACAATTTCAATTTATTTATACGATTTATAAACATATATATATATATATATTATATATATATATAATTACATCCTAAATAAAATATAATATGTGTGTGCGTCTGTAAGGCGCGGCAGCTGAGTATCGAAGTGTCGGCCCCAGGGCTACAGCTGAAAATCAGCGATGTTTGCTCTTGTGCAAATATTGGCGCTGAAATATAGACCTTTTTGTGCTGCTGCAGCACAAATGAACCTCGATTTTTCTGTATGGAGGACAGGGGGGCAATCGCACTATCAAATCGCAGCTGAAACGAAACCAAATCGTTCCACTCAACCAATCCGAGAGCTAGAATATCACGTCATCGAAAAGATGACGTTCGGATTAGATATTGTGGCGTTCGGATTGGTTAAGCCAAACGGTTCGGTTGCGTTTCGGTTGCGATTTATTAGTGCGATAGCCCCTCTGGTCTGTTTCCCTGTTCGTACCCTAAATTTGTCTTTTTTTCATGTGATTTTACCTAATAGTTGTGGTGTGTGTGTAGACCAAATAAAATATCTAACTCTCTATCTTGCTAATACATGCAATTTATATGTATTGCAATTTTGCAGAACAACATTAACTCACCGCAGTCATGTTATATGATCGGTGATGATGCTGATTTCGTATACGCAGTGTGCAAAAGACCAGGTGGGCGGTAGATAGAATAAAACGATCACTCGGTCAATGGCACGCAGCGGACACGATCAGAATTTGATGCTATCTTCATGACTTCTCTCTCTGACTTATTAGATAAACAAGGTGAAGATTTGTCTTGTTTTGTGCTCCGAAGACGTCGAGATGCAACATATGAAAATCAGGATTTTGTGCTATAGTAACAGTTACATGTACAAAGCTTTCGTACTGCAAGAAAAGCGATCACGTGGTCAATGGCACGCAGCGGACACGATCAGAATTTGATGCTATCTTCATGACTTCTCTGACTTATCAGATAAGCAAGGTGAAGGTTTGTCTTGTTTTGTGCTCCGAAGACGTCGAGATGCAAATGCAACGTATGAAAATCAGGAATTTGCGCTATAGTAACAGTTACATGTACAAAGCTTTCATACTGCAAGAAAAGCAATCGCTTGGTCAATGGCACGCAGCGGACACGATCAGAATTTGATGGTTTCTTCATGACTTTTCTGACTTATTAGATAAACAAGGTTAAGATTTGTCTTGTTTTGTGCTCCGAAGACGTCGAGATGCAACATATGAAAATCAGGATTTTGTGCTATAGTAACAGTTACATGTACAAAGCGTTCGTACTGCAAGAAAAGCGATCGCGTGGTCAATGGCACACAGGGGACACGATCAGAATTTGATGCTATCTTCATGACTTCTCTGACTTATCAGATAAGCAAGGTGAAGGTTTGTCTTGTTTTGTGCTCCGAAGACGTCGAGAGGCAACATATGAAAATCATGCAACATATGAACAAAGCTTTCACACTGCAAAAAAAAGCATTCAGGTATGACGTTTCACCAATAACAACATGGTGAGAATATTTTCATGAGCTTGAAATATCAACTATTCCCTGCTTGTGCATTCTGCGTATGAGACACTGAAAAAAGACACGAAGAGTAAGTTACCTACCAAACTCCACAGCCTAAACCTAAGAAAATATTTAACCGACTAAAAAGAGACTAGTTTCTAAGCAAAATAAAAAAAAAATATTGTAGCAGTTCGATTGTTCTACGGTTTAATTACTTTAAATGCAAAGAATTTAATACCTTATAGGCCTTACTTTATAGGTAAAAAATATATATTTTTGTATTACTTTTCAACCATAACTGATTTACCGTTTACCCTCCTAGTTTAAAAAAAAACATACAAATAACAACATAATAAGCTACGCGTGCAGAATAGTGAAATAATGAACAAATTACGTGGTAGGTACACAGAGAGAAATTTCCGGAAAATACTAGTACATAGCGTGTCGGAAATCAATGCCTTTTGTAACTGAATCTTGATTCATTATAGAAACGAGAGCCTCTTTATATGTCGATCGAGATATTTTCGCTAGCAAGCCATTCGCAGAACCTCTTTCAGAAAAATAAGTCATTCAGTTCATTCATTCAGTCATCAATGTTGTAAAAAGTGACATAATTTTTACATTCGCCTGTTAATGATTCTTATAATATAGAAACGTACTATTTATATCTTGTTATTTGAATGTTCTAATAATGTGTACTATTGTGTGACAAAAACAGTCGTATTTCTTTCTTTCTCAGCTTACTAGCTGTGCGCTCGACTATGTCGACGTGAAATAGTGCCTTTTTATTTATATGTAACCCTTAGTAGCCTAGTGATTTTTTCTAAATATTACTATGTTTGCTTGAGGGTCTAAATGAAGAGAAAATAGCTAAAAAATCACAATATTTATTTTATATACTATTTATTTAGAACAAAAAAAACACTTATTAATTTAAGAAAAAGCAAGAAATGTGACTATTTTATTTGATAATATGTGGTTGTGGGTACATTAAAAATTCAAAAAGACTTTGAATCCAACTGCTGTATTCTTCTAAGTGCTTCTATTGTTATTCTTGTATTATTACATATACTATATGTTTACCAAATTTAATTTACAGATAAGGACCACAGTCAAAGTTAATATTTCAAAAACATTATTATAAAATTATAATAAACTAGCGGACCCGACAGACTTCGTCCTGTCAAAAAGATTGGTAAAATGGCAGTTTTTTGTTCCTACTTATTTTATAGATAATTAAATATAAACAAGTAGTTATAGTGACGTAAAGACAATAGTTAGACATATGGTCTCACAAAGTTTTTTGTAGATATTAATATATTCTATAATATTGTCGAACATTTTTTTTATCCTATCATTAATACTCTTCGCAGCGTATGCGATGAAAGACATTTTATGGCTTAATTTTTAACATTTTCGGTTGGTTTTAATAAGAATCTCTAAAGATTTCTATAATAATTTAGTATTTAATATAGCCTTAGTTACTCAGTGATAATGTAGCTTTCTAATGAAAAAAGAATTATTAAAATCGGTCTAGTAATTTTTGAGTTTATTTTACGTTACATACAAAAATGCAAATCTTTCCTCTTTATGAAATAAGTGTAGATTATTTCTAATGTAAAAAGGTTATTACACTGTTAAGGAATATTTAAATGATAACAATGCTTGGGTTTGATTTTAATAACTCAATAGCTACGTTGCCAAATATTTTGACTATAAAAAATAACACAATTAGACTAACTCTTTATAGATATATATATTTGTTTATAACAAATTGGGTTCAGGCTATTTATCTGAGGCCAGCTTCTAATTGACGACTCTCTACAAAATACAGGCAGAAAAAAACATTTCTGTTTCTTTCCAGTACAAGGTTTCTCGTCGTAGACTTGGGAACCAATGGCGTAGCATCTTTGACGTGTAAAAGTGCCTGTAAAAATCCCATTCTAAGAATAATAATAGCACTCACCGCAAAGTCTCCGATGTTACTAGCTGAGGTTCGATGGCAGGTGGTGGTGGACGGCCACTGTTAAAAAGCTGCTGCACCGCCGAGTTGGACTTGGGCGGGTTCGATGCCAAAATGAGCGGTGTGTCCAGCCTGTAGAGCAAACATAGGTTAGGCCTCAGTTATCTCCGTGAGGCTGCGTGCGCGTCCGGCTAAGCGCGCACGCCGTGGTGAAGTTTCTCTGTCTGGGGGACTGTCCAAGGGTTCTCGGACAGTCCCTCCCTTGGCGGTGGCTTGACCAACTCTTGGTCAAGCCGGCCCCGGGACACATGGCGGGATCGAATCGCGAGAGCGCACCCCGCCATATGCCCCGTATGGGCCCAGAGAACTCGGGGGGATTTTAGTGGGTAGGCCGGTCCTCTTGACCGGAGAGCCCCACACACGGCCGCGTCTTGCCAGCGCGGTGTCAGCGTGCACAAGGTCGCATTTCCCCCCCTCAAAAAAAAAAAGGCCTCAGTTATCTACTTGAATATTAAATATCATTTGACGATCTCCGTAGCCAAGTGGATATATATGTATATACATTTATCCCTTACTCTAGATCCCATAATACAAGCCTTAAACTGATAAACTGTGATAAACTGTTTTTTCTTTTGTTTTCAACTTGAGGCTATGAAACAAATGTATATGCTTATAGCGTGGTGTGGTGGATGTGAAGGTGTTTTCTTATATTACTTGCCTTGGATAAGGTTAACCCAAATAAATTCACTGTTACACTATTTAATTTTATTAACTACACGAATGATGTTGCACAGAAGGTTTTTTATTTATTTATTTATTATTAACAATAATGTGTTCACAATATAAAGGACAACACTACATAAACTAATTCTAGTTTTTCCGGGTGATGCCGATTCCCATTGACTCAATACAATAAATACAGTAGGTAGGTACAAAAAAAAAAACATATCAAACAGGTCGGTGGTGGCAAAGGAGATGTCCCATATTGGTTTATAGTAACTAACTCGGGTAAATTTGATATATTTGGATAGAAGGCTCTAAAAGAAAGTAATCGCCGTAAGTCATGTTATTTTCAAGACCCCCGATTTTTAATAATTCGTATTCTAGTATAATAATAAAAGGAAATATCTTTAATGCAATAATTACACATTGCTTAAAAAAAATTATCAACAAGCCTTTTAAAAATCTAAATACATACATTATTGCTTTAATGAACCGAATATTTCTAATTTTGAGAAGTTTTTAACTAACAAAATATAGGGACTGCTATGTTACTTAATGTATGTTATCTAGAGCCAGAAAAAAATATTAATAAAAAATCAACTGACAAGTCAGGCACCTGCTGTCAACTTCATAACTCAACGGAAAATATTAAACATAGAGTAAGATACCGGTAGTCACAGATAATAAAAACATCATTAAGGTGTTGCCATAATGAAATATTTCTTAAAAACATGTTTTATTTATTTAAAAATAATTGGGGATGGTAAAAATATTTGTTTTATTTGTTTCATACTTCATATTTTTTCGGCTTTCAATTTAATGTAGTTTGGTGTTTGTTAGTTAACGCTGATCACAAAAAACCAACCTCCTTGTAATAAGAGGACATCTCCTTTATAATAACAAAAACAGGCCCCGCACTTCGAGCGGACAAACCCGATATATCGTCTCCGCGGTCGCAACATGCTGCTCTAACTTACATGCAGTTACTATTGCTGCGAGCGAGACATGTGGCGAGGCGACAACGATACACCGTACACCGATTTCACTAATACGGGTCCTGAGATCGGCCTTCTCGATACAGCATGATCTTTTTTAACTTTACAAAAGCCCACATATGCTCATCATTTCCCTTTTTTTCTTTCTTTTACTATTTATCTACTATTTACGTACCAAAATAATTCATTAATTTATCTAATATTTATTATTTATATAACTTTGAGTGTAGATAGAAAGTATTCCTTTAAATGATATTTTATATTCTTTTTATTTACTTTTTTTTTAAGGTTTATAGGTAACTCGTTAATCAATTGTGGAATTTTATATTGCAGTTGGAATGATCCGTACTTATTATTGTAATGGCGACAGATCAACTGCTTTCTTTGTGCGCTACGCGTATTATTATTATGCTCCGCCAGTAATGCATACTTAGCTTTTTGGTGTATTGGCAAAATTTTGCAGTAATGGAATAACTCATAGTCGTTACTTTTAAATTTCGATTTAATATTAGATGGTACGATAATTTTTAAGATTCGCCGTTGCAGACTGTATATTTTGTCGAGATGCGTCCTATAAGTCGGTTACAGGAGTATATTGCAAAGGAAAATACTTATGTTTCTCGTATTAGGTTTGGTTAATATAATTATTTAATTTGTGCATATGTAGTTTCGTATAATGTATATGTATTTGTATAATATAGAAATATATATGTATTTATTAAGTACATATATATTAATTGTAATATTATAAAATATAAAGTCAAATGTATACCCACATGCTGTTAAGTTTGATTGAAGAATAAACAAATAATGCTGTTTCATATCACGCGTCTGTAAGACGCAGCTATAAGACTTGCACAAATATATAGATCCAAATCGTAGAGGTCATTGGTCGTTTTAATTGAAATGTTAGAACACAAATCTAATTTACTAACCACGAAATTCAAATAGGGCGTGAAGAACGTATTATTTAAGTTCCGATTATTATATTATGTTTGTAATGTTTCATTTTAAATTTTAAGTTTCATATTCGTAGTTCCTTAGTCACCTCCGTAGTTGAGTGGTTAGTACACCGGTTTTAAGGTGGTTTCTGTGTCGAATCCTGGTGGGGGTAGTTGTTTGTTTGATTAATGTGAGCATTTGTAGCTTAGTCATGGTTTTTAATTTATATATCTGTAGTAAAACTCCGTTATCTGAATTAATACTCGTTTATTTCTTTAACTTAATTGTATTTCGCACAACAGACTTAACACTTACTACACTTTCCTAGAGCACGACCACTCGGCTCCGCTGCCCGATGTCGAATGCCCTTCCTCGCCACTCATTACTAACTCACGGTTCGTATTCTTTTCAGTGTTGCCAGTTTGAATAAACAATTTTAAATACAAATAATGAACCTTACATATCTATACTAATATTATAAAGAAGTAAAGTTTGTGTGTTTGTATATTTGTATATTTGTTAAATTGTAAGGGGTAATCTCGGGATCTACTGAACCGATTTTAAAAATTCTTTCACCAATAGAAAGCCACATTATTGCGGAGTGTCATCATCATCATCATCATCATCATCGATTTTAAAAATTCTTTCACCAATAGAAAGCCACATTATTGCTGAGTGTCATCATCATCATCATCATCATCAGCGGACGGCGCGCGATGGCTTCGGGTTTAATTCAGTTCGCTTTCGTGCTCGCTTCGGGGATTATTAATATTATGCCCAACGAAGTGGGCGCGGGTCAGCTAGTATCAAATATATTTAAATCGGTATATCTATCCGTTACCTTAGACACAAGCCTTCACCATTATGTCACCATTGCGTGCAGCAGAAAACCAGTGCAGCTTGCCCTGCTGGCTGCTTATACTAAGCTGACGCAGTTGTGACATCGCACGGCGATATCACAGTTTGGCTGTTGTAATGTTAATTGTCTTGTCTGCATCTCATTTGTTAATTGTGTACTGTCGTGTGATGTTACAATAAACTGGATTTCTTTCTTTCTTTCTTTCTTCAGAGCCTAATTTGCTCTAGGCTAATTGGTTAAGTGTAAGAAATATTTATTTATTTACATCACCATCTGTGGCTTATTGCCTTAGTTAAAAATATGTGTACTGCTCCAGTTATATGCCGTTCATATTGTACACACATAACTAGGAATATAATCTGGTACAGCAATATCGAATGAGAAAAATGTATCAATAATCGATTGTATTCCGTTTTGTGTGTCAAATAAATTAATCCTACTAATATTATAAATCGGAAAGTGAGTTCGTTTGTTTGTTTGTTCCGCTTTCACGCCGTAACTACTGAACCGATTGCTTTGAAATTTTGCAGACGTAAAGATAAAAGTCCGGATTAAAATAATAGAGTACTTTTTGTCCTGAAAAAAATTGATATTCCCGAGGAAAAACAAAAATATAGTTTGCTTGATGGATGGATTGTAAATGGCGCTGTGTGTCGTTTAAAACAAGGTAAAATATTGCAAACGAATATAGAATGTAAATTTAGAAGCTAAATGATACGATAATGAATCCCCGAAAATGAGGAATTCCCGAGGGATGACGTACAATTAGTTTTATCGTCTAAACTGTTTTTCAGACCGAATTCCACGCGGGCGAAGCTGCGGGCGGAAAGCTAGTTAAATAAAAATGTCCAGGCCGTTATACACGAAAAGTAACTGCAAATCTATATATATAAAATGAAACCCGTTTCGCGTTGTCACGGCATCACGTGTGAACGGCTGAACCGATTTCGATAATTCTTTTTTTTAAATGTTTGTGGAAGTCCAAGGATGGTTCTTACGGAAAAAAATATTAAGAAAATCTCTCAGAAATATTGAAAAGTATACATTTAATTTTGCATATTTTAAAAAACGCGCGTTACGAATGTCAATTTTTTTTTATACGAATGTCAACGTCATTCACAGCCATAGACTATATTAAAAGAGCATCGTTTCAACTATACAAAATAAAGTAGTGCATCAAAGCTACGCTAAGGCGGTACGAAGTTCGCCGGGTCAGCTAGTCAATAATAAATTTTAGCACGACTTAATTAGTGAATAAATAAACTACTTTCTATCTACATATGACAGTCAATTGTTTTAATTAACTAAATGTTGATACGTTAGGTTTAAGTTGTCGCCTTTCTGAGGACCTGGGTTCTTGTTCACTAAATATTTGTATGGTGACTATTGCATTTGCATTTTAGTCAGAACTGTTGTCGTAACGAATCAGCATGCCTCCATGCACAGACAGATACCACTTTACATTGACAATGAGATGTTCATTTCTTAAGCTTCTTAAGAAGTGATAAATCAAAAATCAAAATCAATATTAACTCTATTCAAATATGACTTTATAGAAAGCTCTTTGGAATCGTCCAATTTTTTTTCCCTACCACCCATTCGGGACGTATTTTTTATCTGATAAGGAGTTAGCAGATAAGAAGATAAGAAGAATGGGCGCAAGAAACTTATCAGTAGTGCTCGAATAGGTAGTTTAATTTTATGTATTTGCGATTTTGTTACATCAATAGTATGGATATGCCCGGGAACTTACTATTTTCAGAGATTGTAAAAATATTAAATTGAACTTTCAAAACAGTATTTCATCTTTTAGCTTCTTATTGTAATAATAAGTTGTAAACATTTTACAATAAAGCGAAAAGAAACGAATAGCAAATAAAATTAATTTAATTATTAATGTTATGTTAGGATAGCTTATTATTATTAGATTAATTAATTTTTGTATAAAGTATTGAAATTAAGTGTATTGTTAAATGGTTGTATGTAGGTATATATTAGGATAGTTATTAGATAAGAAAGTACTATTGTTTAGATAAGTAAGTGCTGCGCAACTCACGTTAATGTTAAGTCACGGAATAGTATTATAAGACAACTATTATAGTATTATAAGTCAACTCCATAAAAGAAGTTGACAGTACAAAATTTTTAGGATTGACTATAGATAACAAGTTGACATGGAAACCTCACATTAGTAATTTAGTGACAAAATTGAATCAGTTTTCTTATGCTTTATATAAATTAAAGAAAGTTTCTAATGTTAAAACACTTATCACAGCCTATCATGGATATGTCGCATCAAATCTGAGATATGGCATATTATTTTGGGGCAATTGCACTGATAAGGTAGACGTCTTTAAAGCCCAAAAGAGATGTTTGAGGTCTATGTTCGGTTTGAAACAAGACGAGTCATGTGAACCATTTTTTAAAAAGTACAAAATTTTGACATTACCATCATTGTACATAAGTGAAGTTGCAAATTTTGTTAAAAGTCATCCACACTTCTTTGAATATTGTCCAATTGGAAGCCGTCGTGAGGGTTATTTAAAAGTGACCCATGGATGTAAGTTCCATCTTCGGAAAACAAGTCTCAATTGTATGGCGCCTACCATTTACAATAAAATACCAATTGATATTAGGACAATTAGGAACAACAAAAGATTTAAAACTACTCTCAATGGCTTTCTTGCTGAAAAAGCATATTATGACATAAATTATTTTTTAGAATAATATTAATTGATTTGACTGATTTATTAATTAGTTATTAATTTTTGATATGTATTTCTTGATTTAATTGGAATTGACTATTGTTATGCATTTTTTTTTTCTTATAAATAGTTCATATGCCTGTATGGCGAATCATGGTTGGACATCATATTTTTGTAAATAGCAATGTAACCCATGTTTATGAACGAATAAATGAATTTGAATTTGAATTTGAAGATAATATGACGCTGTACGTACGAGTACAGTACGTAGTAGATCCAAAGGAGGACAGTTTAAAAAAGGCACGGACTACGAGTCCGTGGAGTAGACATATATAAAAAAAAGCAAATAAAAACAGAAAATTTTAGGTTTATCCATGTTACGCTTACATTGACTTTTTTTCTGCAAGTACATACAATTAAACTACCTATCCCGAACACTACTTATCAGCTTTATCAATAGTAATAACAACATCAATACATAGTATAAAACAAAGTCGCTTTCGCTGTATGTCCGTATGTATGCTTAGATCTTTAAAACTACGCAACGGATTTTGACGCGGTTTTTTTTAATAGATAGAGTGATTCTTAAGGAAGGTTTGAATGTATAATAATGTATATATAGTATAAATGCATAATATAGTAGAGAAACACTGATAAATTTAAAGGTTTCTAATGTGATGTCGTAAATAAGCACGTTTTTTTGCGCTTATATTGCAAACGCTGGCTGAACCCTACGAGATAGACCAAAATAATGTACTACAGTATTGTACAATTACAAAATCCACAAAAAAGTCCGCGATGGTATATGTCTATCTCTTAGGGATAACCCACCATAACCATTTTTTCACTGCACCCGTGCGAAGCCGGGGCGGGTCGATAGTTTACAATAAATTATGTCGTTATCATACAATGTACATATGTGTTTACAATTTATACGGGATAGTCTTGAAACCCACACTATTTTTCAGTGTTAAGCGATAGAAAAACTATTGAAACACAGATCAAGTTGACTGCGTTGATCGCAGACTGCGTGACGTAACACACGCAGTCATACGCACATACATACATCTTTACATTTATTCCGATCTAAGCTACATAATTTTTTACTTACTTTTATTTATACGCTCCATTAATCAATAATTACAACAATAAATTAACCCTGGAAATAAACAGCAGTAATGGATCTTGGCTAATTGACAAAGTTTGCTTACGATTAAGATTGATAGTTCGCTCTTAAGGCGTGGTGTTATATGAAAACTGCTCATGTACTCGCCTAGTAATAAAGTTGATTATTGCATAGCTTCAAATGTCGCTTACGTGATACGAGCGAATAAAAAAACAGCTTCGTAACAAAGTTTTTGGCCGTTCTCCAGACAGTGTTGATGCATGTATGTTGATTAAATATTTAAACGTAAATGTAAAAATTACTACATTTATTTTAATGAAACTTTACAATAATATAGTTTATACATCAGAATAATAAACAGGCTACAATTTATAAATATATATCTCACACTAATATAAGTTACGAAGCTGCGGGCACCAGTCAGTACAAAATAAAAATGTCAGCTGTGGTCGTAACAAAGGCCGTAATTATACGACGCTAACAAGATTTATTCTTGCGACATAATTTAATTTTTTCAATGTATTCATTAAGTCATATTTTAGTAATCCTTACTATTATTTTTATTATAGACTATTCTCTTTTGATATATGTATATGTAAGCATATATACAACTGTAATTGTTCTACTATATATGAATGTCCTAATTTATGTATAATAATAATAAAATAGAATAAAAATAGGCCTTAAGAGTTTCTTGCCTATTCTTCTTGAAAAGATCTTCCCAATATCAGAACAGTCATAGTCAATTTATTTTTCGTTTAATTTGTTCATATGCTACTCAGTTATATATGTCTGGATTTTGCAGATTCCTAAATCCCCATGGTGAAAAATTAGTCAGAAAAATTACATAGTTTAATTAAATGTGATTTAAAAGTAAGCCGAAATTGTCGTTTAAAGCTAGGGCATTAGGAAATATGGTTCCAGGGCTTTCCGAGGCGCCAGGAACCACACAGCTGCCGGATCCGGGTGGGTGACGCGGTGGTCCCGGTGGGGCCGTACATCAAGTACCTGGGCCTCACCCTGGACCGCCGCTGGAGCTTCGAGGAGCATATCGTGCGGTTGGTCCCCCGAACCACAAGGGTGGCGGGCTCATTGTATCGCCTGCTGCCCAATCTCGGGGGACCGAGGGATGGAGTTCGCCGCCTGTACGAGGGCGTCGTGCGATCCGTGGCCATGTATGGGGCTCCCGTGTGGTCGCAAGACTGCGCGAGATCTCCCCGCTGCAGAGCTCTGCTACGGAGCCTGCAGCGGATAATGGACATACGGATCGTACGAGGCTACCGTACCATCTCGTACGAGGCGGCGACGGTTCTGGGACGCTCCCCCCCATTCGACATCCTGGTCGACATGTACGCGGCGACGTATGCGTCGCGGCGTGTCGACCGGGGGAATGATGGGGGGAGCGCCCTGGAACCCGCGCACGAAGTGCCTAAGTGGGAGTGGCACCGACGGATTGTAGCGGCCTAGCGTGCGCAGCTCGAATTACGGATCTGCGCGCGCCAGCGGGCCGTCAGTGCCGTACTTCCGCACCTCGAAACTTGGCTCCACGGGAAGGAGGAGGTCACCTACCGATTGACTCAGATACTCACCGGGCACGGCTGCTTCGGTGAGTATCTGTGTCGAAAAGGACGGGAGGGATGGACACATTGCCACCACTGCGCATCCGACCTCGACTCGGCCCTGGCGGAGTGCCCCGCGTGGGCCTCCGAGCGCCGAGTCTTGATCGCAGAGATCGGGCGAGATCTGTCTCCGCCGGCATTGGTTGCGGCGACCCGGGAATGACCACACCCCTTCCGTGGCCGGGGGGCGTCGTCGTTGGTGGAGATCGGGGGAGGCTGGGGGTTCCCGGCATGCCTGAGGAAGGCCATCCCTGAGGTTTTTAGTGGGTAGGCCTCCCCCTTCTGGGGAGGAGAGCCCCACATAATCGCCGGCTCGCCACAGCCGGGGTATGCAACTTAATGCATTTTCCTCAGGGGAACAAAAAAAAAAGGGCATTAGGAAAGCAGGTTTTATTCCTAGGTTGGTAGAACTGAAAAGGCCGAGCAGCTTACGCGAGCGCAGCGCACTGATGTTCCCAAGGGTTTTAAGTGGGTAGTTACGGCCTTCTACCATCCCACACACACTAGCCTCTATCTAAGGGGCATGGATGGTGCGGAAAAGCATTTTCGTCGCTAAAAAAAGATTGATAGGACTGTCTATAACATTTTCCAAGCGTCTGTTTATGAAAAGGTTTTTGTAGACAACCAAAAGTTAATATGTATTTTTGATTATAACAATGGCCCATTTGGTTGAACAAAAACTTGTATCACATTATGTTTCAGCAATAAATATTCTGGTGTGGACACATTAAGAATGTTGAGGAAGGGTTGTGATCAAACTATGGCACAAAAAAAAACGTTAATGGTACAACAAGTTCAAAGATGACCGAAAACGCATTGAAAACGAACAGTGCACTGGAAGGCCATTAATGTATATTAAAAGATCATGTACATTGATTCTATCGCATGTGGGCATCGTTAAAGATATGACTTTTCTCTCACATCTCTATTGGAAAAACGATCACGACTTCGAAACATTTTCTTATTAAAAGAACATATCTCTCAAGTACAGAAACTATTATTCAAACAAATCATCTATCATTACGATTGGTTTGTATTGATTACTAACGAATTTCAGACCCTAAGGTCGGTAAACACAGAACGTTTTACAATAGCCTTCAGAAGTGTCTACTCAATCAATAAATTCCCATTCCAATATCCATTTGCTCCGATGTCTGGTCTGTCTACGAATTACACGACAGAAATCTGAACTTCGATTGAAATAGGTAATAAATTTAATCAAAATAATGAAATCCTCTGCCCTAATTGTATTTTCGTGTATAAACTGCTTAGTCGAGCCTACCAAGAAATACCAATCGAAAACATTTCTTTTAGAAAAAGGGCATAATAATAATAAGTCCTTGAGGCAGTTGTGGTGAGCGGTGAGTTACAACACTGGTATTGAAAACCTAATATACACTGGAAAATAAAATCAAAATCATTCAAATAACATCCTTAGATTACTGAATACACAGAAATGTAAACAAAAGCTAAGTTATTTAATACCTAATTTCAATCACCTCTCTGAGGAGTTGCAATAAATACCTATTTTTTAAATAATAAATAGATTGATTCGTAACAGCCTCCACGCGTTATCTATATCCCCGAGCACACACGATTTTATCTATGGTTTTTTACAAAAAATATTTATGTACGAGTATATGAAATATTTATGAAGTCTACATTACTACTATGCAAATACAAGTGTAGTGAAGTTCGCTTCTAACTTCAGATTTATCATCGTTTACCATGAAGTGAGATGAAAATCATGAACCTTCCTTTTATATGGAATTAAATGACATCACATTAGATCATCCTGATATTGTAAATATCAGCAAATACAAACATCTTCAACAAAATTTTATTTGGTGAAGATTGTATGAGAGTTCTGGACGCTGCCAGCGCAAGACTGATTGGTCAATTGATCGATCGATCGATTGCTTCGTATGAATAGCAGAGATCGATTCTACGCTAAAATGACGTAGTAAATAAAACTTAAGAGATTTTATCTTTATACCTATCTGATTAAAGATCGATTATGGTCTTGTCTTGATTATGATCGATTATGATGATTATGATTAAATATCGAACCAATACGATAACGTCTTGTACTAGTGTTACCGATTCGCCTTTTCACAGATTTTAATCCAATTATCAAAAATATTCTTATGGAAAAAAAGTTATTATACTGTCACTTAACACGATAAAAAAATTTACTTGTCATTTTAATGTGTGTGGCAGTGAAAATCTACAGGCTCTTTAAGGGGGAATGCATAACTTTTTACTACAAAGTTCCACGGAGTCTTAGCGATTTGCCTCTTCACAGATTTAAATCAATTGAATAAAGGTTATTTGTTAAAATTGCATAAAAGCCCGCACTGGGCCAGTATGATTGACTATGGCTCGACATCGGTATCCCACTGGTTCGAAGAGAGACGGGACCTTCACGGGTCAGCATCGCCGGAGTCGCAATGAAGTTATATTATTGGTAGACCCCGCGACTTCGGGCAAAATGAGGAGTAGAAACACGGCGGAGTTTTTAGTGGGTGCAGGCCCCACACACCTTTTATTTAGTTCAACTAATACGGAGTGTGGAGTTAGCATTTAGCAATTTATCATTTTATATCATACTAACAAATGCTCGCGACTTCGTCCTTACAGATGGTAGATTTATTCCTACTTACTTGACACCTATCGTCATACTTTAGACAATTCGACAAATATCTATACATTATAACCTATGTTATTATATGCTATTCTGATGTATACGCTTAAGCTGGCTTGTATTGTAAAATTTTAATAAAATCCATTTAGTAGTTTTCACGCGAAACATTAGTTTGATACCAATTATTATATATTTTGTTATTTCTATCATTTACAAGCTGTGTGGAAACCATACATAACTGATGGAACAACTTAATGTTTTGCAAGATAAATACCACTAGATATCACGTACCTGTGAACAGTTGTATGAACAGAGCTGTCTTTCTGTGTGGTAGTGTTGGTCATACTCGTAGCAGGCGATGCAGGCGTAGCTTCTTTCTGTGGCTTCAACGATTCATCATCAGCTGACTCTTTAGCACGCTCAACGAAGCGCACTGACCGGGTAACTGACCCATCTTCATCACTAGCAGTGGTGGTCGAACGTTGATCATCATTCTAGAACAATAAATAATGTGTTAGGATTGGATATAGAAAATAGAATTCAAATTAATCGTTGTGGATTTTTGTTTTTTCCCTCTTGGCTACCATCGTAACCAAATGTTACGGTGGTTATGTCGACTCCAGACCGATCTAGGCGGTTTGACCGATGTGATTTGCTCATCAGCCTAAAGATTTGGTCCTAATGACCCTGCGATTTGAATTGAGAGCGACTGCTTCTCAAGAGAAGACGCGGTGCAAGGGCATGTCACACTTGCTTAATATATTGATTATTGTGTCCAGTCCAAGTTTTTGTCATACGTCCATATTGGACTCAGGATAATGGTTGATGGTGTTTCTTATTACCTAAAAATCACAATTACAGTGCAAGATGTTTATAACAGTGTTATAAAGGTAGCTTCTGCTTCAGAAACGAGCTCTCTTCGTAATCACTTTCCTGAGGAGCGGTTTCTCATTTACCAGCCTGAAGGTTATCAGAGGCGAGACTTTAAGATAGAATTTAGTTGGTAAGAAAGCTAAGCCGAGTGCATTTTGTAATGTTTCAACCCCTCCGAGAGAAGAAACATGTAACGGAGCATATATTTAGGGGAAACAGATAATACTCCTCTGGTGGTGTCCATGGGCAACGGCTATCGCTTACCAACAAATAGGTGATCCGTTTGCTCGTTTATGCTGCTTATCCTATAAAAAAAACCTATAAAGTAAAAAAAAAAAACTGGATATATCTTAGATGACATAAGACAATTTAAACCGCAATAGACAGATAAGTGATCGAAATATTTTAAAGGCAAATCGAATACCTACAGTTGTTTACAAAAATCTATCTAGTTTATGCAATAGGTTCGGATTCTTTATTCTAGATTAGAATCTAGATTCAGGTCGATTGTATATATGCTTCGCGTCGAATGAATATAAGATCAAGAAGATCAAAGTGTTATTACCAGTGGGTACGTGGAATGACCTATAGTATTTTCAGGCACTCCGAGGTTATAAAATCTGTGCGAAATTAATGTAAAACCATGAACTTTTTACGCTGTTGCCAAACTTTATTTCGTTGATAAATTTTTAATTAGCCTCTGCAGTGTTTTGAGTGTTAATTTAATAAATTTGCGCTCCGAAACTCGTGAAACGAAATTGTGTAACGAGCGACTGTACGGAAATGTTGTCATGTATCCATCAATGGGTCTTATATATTGTACGACGTATTGTTAGCATTAATTATAAGATTTGTATAATAGGTATTGTATGAAACTTTATGACGTTGTCATAAAGTTGTCGTTGTGACAATTTATAACGTATGTTATTTAGATTTTCCTTATTCTTCTTAAAATGTGTCGTGGTATAGGTGAGCGTCCGTGCGAGTGAATGATTTGGAATTCATTTATAAAAATATATATTAATAATTATTTATTTAATTAATCCGCTCTAAGCTAGCGTGGTTGCCTATAGTCAAACGTAGGATAGGCGCGATCTGCTCGGTAGAAACGTATTAAAAAGATGATAACTTAATCACTCCGATTTCGCAATCACAAAGTAAATAAAAATTGACGCTATGAAATTAGCGAAGAGAATAGTAGATTGTTAACCGAGGGTGGCCCGTGTTAAACACTCTACTTTTCACTTCGAATATATGAGGAAAATAAAACATTGGTTGTTTATTTAATCTATTTATTGATAATATATGATAATATCAGTAGACCATCAGTAGGCAGAACACAATTTGCCTCGTCTTTAATTGAATCTGGTGTCAATATTTCGGAATCGCTTGAACTCATTTTTTAAATTAAAATCTTAACTAGTATAAGAGATTATTTGAATTTTTTCAAATTCCGTCACAGATGTATATAATAAATTCACATCCCGCCAATTTATGTCGACTGTTTAAATTTTAAATATGGAACTCATCGCGTGTTTGTTGCGGCTTATTCCGCTGGAAGTAGTTTGCGCTAAGTTCACACTGGCTGTTTAGAAACTCACATGGCCGCAGCATTTTTTTTTATAGTTCACAGCTGACAGTTCGTAGCTGACATTCGTAGTTCTATTTTTAAAGTTCATTCCGGCCCTTGGGTGGGAAGTAAATTGTATGAGTTTTTCCCTCCCTATGTCGGGAAGCAGCATTTTCCATCCAATAATCAGATCAAAACAACATAACTTTCCGAGTATGAGAAACGAAATAGTAGATTGCTTTATAAGGGTGGAAAGGAATCAATCCCTACGAGGTTGTTAGACTATAGTCCGAGTAGGGTTTGATTCCTTTTACCCGTGTGTAGCACTCTACTTTTCATTTCGAACGCAAGGAAAATAAACAAATGACTTTTTATTAAATACCTAAATCACGCTATCAAGATTTCGGTACAGCGTTCTCCTCCCGCCAAAATTATCTTTTTCACAGGTATTTTGACATTTGGAACAGATGGCGTTATCTTTTACTGGCCATTCAGCCAAATACTTTTATTATCAGATAGTATGTACGTAACTTAATACAGTTCTATTTTTAAAATTTTACTTTCCGCCCTAAGGAGGGAAGCAAATAGTATGAGAATTTCTCGCCCGCTGGTGGGAACTAGGGTTTTCCTCCCAATAATCAGATCAAGGAAATGCTCCTTTCCGAGCATGAGGAATGGAAATTTATATACAATTTTGGTTGCGGGAATATTTTAATATTTCCCGTGGTATTATTTCGCTCAAAAACGCTCCATACTGAAAACACTGCAATCGTGACGTCATAACTAAGTACACTCACCTAATTTGTATGAGCGTATAAATAAATTTTAAAATAACTTTGTTATTTGTACGTTTATAGGTATACTTTCTATATAAAAAATGTTACATTTAATGTGAGAATGCTAGAAATGTGTTCGTTTTATTAGAATTACGTAAATAATAATTGCTCATTTTTTTGAAATCTAAAAACAATATAAATTAATAATTAAACTGAAATTTCTATAGTGATATACTTTTATTAGATATAAATTGCTCAAATCAGATAATTATAGTATAACAACGGCCATAATCAGTTGTAGTCGTCTACCCTATTATAGCTTTTATAGATATAATGTGAATTTGTTTAAGCTTGTAAAGGAAGTTGGGTTCAAACTATTTATCTGAAGCCAGCTTCTAATTGACGACTCTGTAAAAATACAGGCAGTCCTTGCTGGTTCTTTCGGTACAAGGTCTCCCGCCGTAGACTTTTGAATCAATGGCGTAGCATTTTTGCTCATTTTTGACATGCAAAAGTGATTATAAAAATGATGTTTTGATTTTGGTAATGTTAACTTTAAGTTGTGTCTTTATAACGAGAACCGTACATATAAATTACACTGCCAAAAATATGATTTTACAATACAAAATTGTAATGTTTTTTTGTCTAAATACATACATAATATTTATTTACGAAAAAAATGATACTGATTGCGCGTTTCTTTTGTTTCAGAATACGCGAAGTGAAGAGAACGAGTGCAACCGGGCGGTCTCATGCAGCCGCGAAATTATCTTAGTTTGAAAGGAGTTTAGCTTTGATCGTAAAGCATGAATAATGAGACTCCTATGGCTTCCCATCTTATTTTCTTTCCTCATGGTAGCGGAGCAGTTCGACTGCTTCCTAGTGACAGGTCTTCTGTTGCTGACTGTGGAATTGTATGTAGCTGGGGTAGTTATGGATCTTGTGCGGGATTTTGGCTTCGCGATGCCGGAGGATCAAGAGCGAGCCGTGCAACTGCGTCTCCATCACGCACGATTTCTTCACTAAACCGGACCTTAAGAATGGTGAGTTTAGCTTGTAAAGTATAAATTCCATTTACGGTCAACGATTTAGCGTATTCGCAGTAAACCTTACAACGCTTAACGATCGCTATACAGACAACCCAAAATAAAAACAAAAGCCTTCTGAGGCTGAGCGCGTAACAGTAACATTTAAAATTCAACAGTTAATGTAAATGTAAAAAAATGTAATGTTAACATAATGTAAATGTAATCAAAATCTAAATTAACTTTATTCAAATATGGCTCTATAGCTCTTTCGAATCGTCCCAATTTTTTTCCTACCACCCATTTATGACGTATTTTTTAGCTGATAAGAAGAACGGGCGCAAGAAACTTATCAGCTTTATCAAAAGTAATAACAACATTTACAATAAATTATGTCGTTATCATGCAATGTACATGTGTTTACAATTTATAAGGGAAAACAAATATTCACACTTTAGAATGTAACATCTTCAAATCAACACTAAGCATTGGCATCATTTAAATAATCATTGACTTTGTAATAGCTTTTACTCATTAACGTATTTGTAATATGTACCTTGAACTTATGAAAAGGCAGTTCAGCTACACTATGTGGAATTTTGATACAAAAATTTATACATTCGCCTTACTTAAATTGACCTTTAGGTGTGTGGAAGTTGTAAATAATAATAATAGTGCGTAGGGAAGTGACGACCCCATCGCCCTCTGGTGGGACATTTGATGCCCCTTGACTGCCATCAATGCCCCATCAGTGCAGTCAGTCTCCTTCAGGGCAGCTTGTGGCGAGCTGTCGGTGAGTTGCGTCACCGAGAGTAACGATGTGCTTCAGGGGAACGTATGCCACCCGCCTCAGTCTTGCCTTAACTAGCCGGACAGAGTAGAGTCGCAAGAGCAAATGCTCGAAGGGTGGAAGTGTAATAATATCATAACGGCGACGGCGGCGGCGTCTCAATCGCTGTCGCAGACACACCTCTCTACACCCTTAGCCGTTCACATCAATGTTAGTCTCTTCGCACCAATATTGGTCTGCTTTTTTGGGGGGGCCATTTAGTGAGCGGTGAGTCACCACCTGCTATATTTAAATCAATTAGGAGGCTTTGAGAAGGCAGGTGACCGGAGTCTCTTCCATAGCCCGGTTTTCATTACCACCTAAACCAAAATGCCATAGGCCACAAACATTTTGATCACTAATGACAATAGTTTCTGTGCATCTAACTGGGTATAGTCTTTAGCTGCATTTTTTACGGTGCAGATAGAGTTTAGACCTAATTGGTACACTCCACGCACACTTATTAAATTTCGCTTAAATGGCGTCTACGCGTTGGATCTGTATCCCCGCGCATGCCTTATAAAGGACCGTGTTTTATAAAAACAGTTGATATAAGCTACAATAATAGTAATTCAGACAAAATCCATACATTTTATGTGTTATTAACAATTTAAATACTTAAAAAACTATTTGTTAGTAAAATACGTACTAAAAATACGTTGTTAGTAAACTACTACGTAGCCTTAGCAGCAATGATGCCGCTTTTTCGCAAAGTATACTTGTTAAACTGAGCTTAATTCTATTAAAGAAAACTTATATAATATCCGAAAAGTATATTTATAAAATATAGTTCTCGCCTTATATTTGCTGCTGTGAGACAATTTCTGCACACTTGAATCAGTTAGCTTGGACTCGATTTGCTGACGTTTGAATCCCGGGGATTATCGAATTACCGGGCTCCCGGTATTGGGTTGGAAACTGTCAGTAGCGCTGTCAATTTTCTAAAAAGTGTAACGTCGCTGCAATCGCTAAATCGTTGATTATTATTGCTTAGTATTAGGTCTGTATATGTTCTATTTAATAAGGCCAAAACCTAATAAAACTCACTATAATACACATCAGAACATGATATACAAATATTAAACTGAGATTAATTATTAATAATATATAAGATTAACAACTACAAATTTGGAAGACTCACACAACACTCTCTATATAATAAGTACTCGTAATATAATAACATATAAAAAATAAATATAAGTAAAGTGACTCTGATCTTTGAGCGTCGGGAATTTTCTCGTTTTCAATATTTATGTTTTTAAGAGAGTGCTACTGTTTGTGGTCGAGAATGTCTGTGATGTATTCGTGATCAAAAGAAATCATTCATTACCCCACAAAAGGGTTGCAGATATGCTGCGAATCTTACACGAATACATGTACTATTACTGTAACTAGTTGGCGTAGCTTTTCGACATTCACAAGTGCTTGTAACAGCCCAGACTGAATAAATGAATTTGAATTTGAGTTACCATAAAGCTTGTATATCAATATATAGCATACTTGTATGTCAATATATCACAGAAGAAAACAAACGAAAGAACGTTTCTTAAATTCATCCGCAAAGATGACCTGCTAGAACGATTGGTGAATAAAGCAGAGCTGAGACAATTTGTTAACCAGTCAATAACAAAATGGACGGATCTTGAAGAATCTGCAAAATACCACTAGCAGAAAGATATGTACAGAAGATACAAGCAGCCTACTAAGAAATGACAAATCGTGATTACAACTCTGCCAGGAGTGACAATGAGGAAGGCAGAATTAATAGTGAAGAAACAAAATATGAAAACGACTAGAACGTATATCAATCTAGTTGAAAAAGTTAATTATCGTCATTAAAAACCATTTGGATATGAATATAAAGATAAAATTTCACCATCCCCAAATTCTCGCGATGAGCAAAGTTAGGGGAAAGCTATGCCAATAGAGAAGCTTTTGGTACATTGCAAATAATTTCACATAATATTTATGAATTTTTCAAGAAACGTTGATGTCTAATTAAATGAACTTTATCGAATATCGAGTAAAAGTTTTGATGTGAACTTCTATGAAGTTCTTCTTATATGAAGAAGACAATTGCAAAGTTAATTTCGCCAATTAAGAACGATAAGGTGGTGTTAATTTTCTAAATGTGCAAAATGAATCATTATTACTATTTAATTAAATTATTAAGAATAACATGCAATTTTCATTTGGTTTGAATTCTAGAGTCTACCATGCAACCGATAACTACTTGATTTAGTATTTTAAAGTCTGTTAATGTTAAATGTGAAATTGTCTGAATAACACAGTTCAATGACCAGAGTAGGTATCATGCATTTATTGACAGCACAACATTTTTTTTAATGCTAGACCCGGCAGATGAATTCCTCCCGCCTGATGTTAAGCGGTGAAAGAGGCCGAAATGAGATGACATATAGGATAGTGCCTCTACTCCACTCTCCTACCTGCCCTATCCCTGCCGGACCAAAAGATGCTTTTTCACGCCTCTTTTGAAGGAACCCATGTTATAGGATGTAGGAAACACATACGTAGGCAGAGAATTCCAAGTGCGGGAAGTACCGCAGAAGAAGGAATCTTGGAATTTCTTAGTGCGGTGTGGAATGGGGGATATAGGGTACGGGGTGTGTGTATTTATGCGACAGCGTCAATTTTTGTAGGAAATGTTGCTGTACAACGGTTCCTACAACGTTACGCTTCTAGCGGAACGTAATTATATTATTTTTTCATATTAAATTGAGATACATGAGACATATGTCATGAAGACATATTGACGCTGAGTTGGGACTTTTTTGTGTTTTGTTGATTTCCAGTTACAGATAACAAAACAATATAATTCGGAATTGATATTGTTAATAGAAACTCCTTATATCAGTAAATTTTAATCTATTCAAGATTTTCATGTACATGCTTTTGTGAATTCACTCGATCTTAGCTGCGACTTATTAAACTATTAGACTATCCAGTATAAGCAGTACAGATTTCGCTAACGTATACCTTTCGCTCGCTTAATTTCAATACTCGGACCTAATAACTTTTGTTCTTAAGACGAAACGTAATTAGATCCGTAGTCAGAATACTATACGAATATGTAGTCAGACGCTTTTCTGTCGTTCGACGTGAAATGGTCGGTCCAATTTGAACATTCACTCATTACATCATACAAGAGACTTGTAAAGTAACGAGCTTCAATTTCACTTAAATTTTTCTTTTACCATCGCCGTCGCGAAAAAATCATTGAAGTCTTGAAACTTTAAACCCGACTTCATTTATGTCATATATCATTTATAAACTAATAATATTTTTCTGTAGATGACTTATATCCTATATAGTGCTTGGGGTAACAAGAAAGAATAGAATGAGGCTATGCATCCGAGGTTTATTAGATTTTCCCGCGGTAAAATATATCTGTTAATAAAGATATGGTGGAACGCATACTAATTGTTTGTTTTTTCTTTTCCAGGTATAACATTTAAGACATTTGACATAGCATATCACGTTAGACATAATACAAATGTGGGTATTGGCCTTATTAAAAAAAAATAATATAAGTGTGCCATGACATCGTTAAATAATCTGAAAATACTCTTGAAAATATCTAACTCAATTAAAAGTAAATCTTTTATTTTGTAATGTTAATTAAACAGACTCATGGCTCCTTATATGGTATTATTTGCATAATTCTATTTTTATACAGATTTAAAAATTGAATTTTATTTACCCTAGAGCGAGCATTTATTTTTATCTAAATAACATAATATGTTATTGATAAATTTAAACCATAAGACGCTAGACTTGCATAACACCTAATATGCTATGCAAGTCTAGCGTCTTAAATTCTCACAGTCTTGTTGCCATTTTTAGATTTTTTTTTATAATTAAATGAATGTTTTTGTCGTCTATAATGAGTTCTATGTTCGCTCTACAAATCTGGATGTCCAATTACCGCGATTACCAAACTTATCTGACATTGAAATGAATATGTACGCTTTTTAAGTTACTCAGAAACACATGCTTAAAACAAGAAGACTATACATTTCTGACGGCGGCTTCGCCCAAAAGATACATTTCCCAGCGATAAATTATATCATAATATCAAAAAGATATATATATATATATATGGATCTCAAACAATTGTCATAACAAATTACATTATAATCAATTCTGTTGTTTTAATAATAATATTTCCCTGGGTAAAAATTACCCTTGAGCTCACTATATTTATATATGTACTTTGATCAAAATCAGTAGTTTCAGATCCTATTATTTTCTCAGGAAAAGATACTATTTCAAAATAAAATCTATACCTTTTATGGGATTTCTAATTCCTTTAACAACGTTTATTAAAATCGTTTCAGTAGTTTCGGAGCTTATTCTATGCAAACAAACAAACAAACAATCAAAACATTCCGCGTTATAATGTTAGATAACTTCGTAAAAACATATTATGACAGTGATATCTGTGAAACAGTTTACTTTCCTAATTATTAGAAGAAATTTCCTGAAATACTATTTCATAATATAACCCCTATTACTTGAATCTAAAGTTATCCTATTCCGTATTATTTTATAGTCGGACAATCGGATCTTATTTTATTTTCTATTTCGAATTTGTTATGAATACTGTGTATGTTTATGCAGATGACAATTTCAGACAATGTCATATCTCTGATAACTATTAACTATCTGCAATTTTTATAATGTATAATAATATTAACTTATTTTAAAGTTTGAAGAGAATTTAGAATCTATTTTCCTAATTAACTTAAAGATTAAATCGTAACTAACTACAAAAATTAAATCGTGAAGTGGCATCAAACATTGCAGTTCATTTTGTCTTACCAACTCCGAAAGTCGAAATTCGAAAACAGCTTTAGTTTGGTTGGAGCTTTTTTTGGTATTTATTAGATTCAAATCAAGAAATAGCATTTTGAAAAATCCTGGTTCGAAATTCGGAGTAAGGTTTTCTGAATAGCTGTTGAATTATCGGTATACCATGCCGTACAATCGGCATGCAATGCCGAACCATTGGCATGCAATGCCAAACCATTGGCATGCAATGCCGATAACCATTGGCATGCAATGCCGAACCTTTGGCATTCCTTGCTCAACCATCGGCACACCCTGCCGAAGTTTCGGCATGCGATGCCGAACTATTGGCATACTATGCCAATAATTGGTGCCAAGGAGCTAGCAGAGTTGGTGTTACAGGTGGGTGGAATTTTTATATATTTAAAATTTAGGAAATTGACGAATTTCTTTACAGCGCTTATCTGTCCAAAAACTTACACCACGCGCTGTAGATATTAATTGACAAGGCAGAATTTAGAGAAAGACCAAATTTTATATATGAAATAATTAATTTTGTTATCCAATCGTAGGTTTTTCTAGTGGTTCCTTCGTCTGCGTTTTCTAGTCTCGACATTTCTGACTTAATAAATGAAACTGACTTCTTCTAACTGACTCCATACATATACGTTAATTTTATTAAATAAAATACACAAAAGTTTAAAATATCCTCGTTTTTATTATCTTAATGATTTTTTTTAAACTACGAGTAAAAGTTTGTTTATGTTTTATTTCACATTCGGCCATTTTTATCTATTGTCAGATTATCACCCCCGCAGAAAACCAATTTTACTCTCGAACGGGGTAATCACTCTGGAATTAAGTAGCGTGGTCCCAAATTAATTCCGAAGCATCTTTATTGTAAGTCTGTTTGGAAGTTACAGTCAAAAAGTTTGTCGGAAATTTATATAATTCTTTGCATATACAAAGCTTTGACAAAAGAAAATAGGTATTTTAACTTCATAGATTCGCCATTTGATAAATTTGTATTTTGCTGAATATTTATCTTACGATTGGTGATTTTTTTTACATTTGACTTTACCCCACGAAGCCTCTTCTTTTCTTTGGGTTATAATTCATAGAAATTGAAACAAATCGTAACGTAGGGAAATTAATATTATCAGAAATTTCTATCAGTTATGTGCTAGTACTGTGTCTGTTTTAGGGTAATTTATCTGTATATTAATAACAAAATCTGTAATTACTGTCATTGCTGTTAAGACATTAAAGTAACCATATTTTTTCTTTTGGATCAGTGAATAAGTAAAAGCACATTAGGTATTCAACGACTCGCCTCGCCGGCGGGCGCGAGGAAGTCGCGACCGCTACGGCGACCCGGGATGGACCACGCCCCTTCCGTGGCCGGGGGGCGTAGTCGGTGGAGGAGATCGGGGGAGGTAGTAAGCCTCCCCGAGGAGGGCTCCCCTGTGTCGACGGGGGAGCGGAGGCTGGGGGTTCCCGGAAGGAGCTTGATGTTCCCGGGGGCTCCCTACAAGCCTGAGGAAGGCCATCCCTGAGGTTTTTAGTGGGTAGGCCTCCCCCTTCTGGGGAGGAGAGCCCCACATAACCGCCGGCTCGCCACAGCCGGGGTATGCAATTTAACGCATTTTCCTCAGGAGAACAAAAAAAAAAAGTTATTCAACGACACGACAGTCAGTTTTCTCCAATTAATTTACAACTTAATTCGTGTAAAGAGTTACGTTCAGAATTGATTGAAGTAATGTGAATGTTTTTGAAGAACAAATATGCAATTTACTGTATTCTAAATAGGCAATAGAATTTTCCAGTTTACGGAGATTCTAAATCGGTTGCGAAATTTCCAAGGCTGTTATAATCATTTTCAAATAAAATATAGATAAAAAATGTATAGGGTAAAGGCTGTCAATTGCAATAGGAAATTATTCAAGAACAAAACTCATTCAAATCAAGTTTATGCTTAAATTCCAGAGAATTTAACAATTATACAAGACTCCTGAATATTCAAAGACATTTATATGTGTGCAAATAGGTCTTTTTGTAGTATTTATATGCTCGATCTTTTATACAAATTGAACATTTATTTATATAAATCAATGTTTCGAATGCTTGTCAGCATTCGTAGTCACGTGATTACCAGACTTTCTATACTTTGTAATTGTCATAAAAACATGAGTCAAAAATCGACTCACTGAAGTGCTCCGGACTAACGTGAACATTCCGTCGCAGGTTGAGCCTGCATTAGAAAATATTTCTGTATCCCATACAGGTACTACGACAGCGCCTTCGAATAAGAAATAAGAGAATTTGTTCTTATTCATTTCGAGTCCAGTTATAGCAGTTAAATGGTATTTAATATCTGTTCATGCCTGGGATTTCTCACAGCTTATACTTAACATTCACAAATAATTGATTGAGAAGTTAATCAAAAATTCATTCTATATTTTATTATTTAACTAGCTTTCTGCCCGCGGCTTCGCCTGCGTGGAATTCGGGATTGGGTCTATAGAGGGTTAAGGGTCATAGCTTCTGCTCACGGCTACATATGCGCGGAAGTCGGTTTATGGTGCGAAGGTTTTATCGCGCTTCCCGTGGGACTCTCCGTTTTTCCGAGATAAAAAATACTGCAAAACCTTGCTCAAGAATCACTATGTCTATTGATGAAAACCGCATGAAGATCTGTGCAGTAGTTTTTGAGCGAAGCCTTTATTGCGCATCCCGTGGGATCTGTCGCTTTTTCCGGGATAAAAAGTAGCCTATGTTACTCCCCGTACCACAGACTATGTGTATGCAAATTTTCGTGATAATCGGTGCAGTAGTTTAAGCGTGAAGAGGTAACAAACAAACAAACAAACAAACAAACAAATAAACAAACAAACAAACAAACACACTTTCGCATTTATAATATTAGTTGGGACAATACCGTCCCTCGATTAAGTACTGTATATGTAACTATATATCTGCATCAGAAGTGCTATAACTTCGACTTTATTGGTCCTAATATCAAGGGCCTTTTTTCTGATTTATCTGACGCATCGTCGTAAAGAACCTGCATTCACTAAAACGTAATTGGAAAGTGAAGTCGATCAATCTACACTAGGTCCTAACATAATTTGTCTCTCTACCTGGGGATTGTCCTAGTGTCTGGGACAATCCTCCCTTGGCGAAGGCTCGGCCGACAAAGGCCGAGCTGGCAGTAGAATCGCGAAAGCGCACCCCGCCACGCGCCCCGATATGAGCTAGAAGGACACCGGGGGGTTTTTAGTGGGTAGGCCGGTACTCTACCGGAAAGCCCCACTCACGGCCGCGCTTAGCCAGCGCGGTGGCAAGGTGCATAAGGTACATTTATCCCCTCGCAAAAAAAAAGGTCCTAACATAATTAGGGCTATCCTGCCCATCAGTGGGGATGGATATGAACTGTGATGATAATAATGATAAGTCTGATATTTTTTTAAATTATTCTAGTTTCTATGACTAGATGAGTCTCACATAATTATCTAATTGCGGTTGATTGAAATTAAACGAGAGAAAACGGTTATACACCTACCCGCTATATAAAATCCGCTACCATATACTCAAATAATTATATATGCGTAATTTATTGAATAATAAATAAGAATCGATTTTCAATTACTATTGTTTTTTTTACGTATCAAACTACCTTCAAAATATTCGCATCTTATTTTGAAGCAGGTTCCAGTACACAATCTTAATCAATACATTACAATTATAATATTTCATGTTGCAAATCTTAAGCATTCTCAAAGTTTGTTTCATTATATCTAATCAACGATTTACTGAAGGGCGTTGTCATTAAATATTGTCAATCAAAGTCAACGTTAATTTACATTGATGAGATCCTATAAATACTCATTTCACCAACTGACATGAACGACAAAATGTCTAATAATATACTACCGCTAATAATATATTTTAATACCCATCAGTATCAGCGAATAATATCGCGATACTGATAGGTATTAAAATATTTAATAAATAAATTATAAATATTTCTTACATTTACACTAATTAGTCTAGCCCAAATTAAGCTCTGTAAGGCTTGTGTATCTAGGGAATGGACGGATATACATATACAAATATATAGATATACGTACGCTGTACGTACAGTACGTAGTAGATCCAAACGAGGACAGTTTAAAAAAGGCACGGACTACGAGTCCGTGAAGTAGACATATATATATAAAAAAATATACAGATATTATACATATATAAATAAATTTGGTAGAAATATAGTATAATGACTAAGGTACAAATGCTCGCATTCATCACACAAACGTTTGCCCCCACCGGGACTCGAACCTGGGACTTCAGACATGGTGACACCTTAAAACCGGTGTATTAACCCCTCGACTATGGATGTCAATTTTTTTATTTGATAACTTATATATTTGATTAATATAATATTTTATACAATATTTTTTACCATTATAATATTTTTTTATTGATAAAAATTATTGGAAAAATAAGTAACGGAAACAAATCTTTCAAGATTGGGTGTCAACTGAAAAATCTGTTATGTCTGATATCCTGCACATGCTGAGATCGTTACACTTTCGACCGGGCACGCTTAACGCAATTGTTTTATTTTATCGGGTATCATAAGAAATTTCGTGATCATTGCGCCTTTAATGTATTTATTTATATTAGAGTATTAAATGCCCCACCAGCGGGCGATGGGGTCGTCTTCTTCATAAACGTAGACGCTATTGTCTACGTCTACGAGCTACGACGTTTGCGTCAGTTTTAACTACGACTTTGCTCTGTGCTACGTCATGTCACTGTGTCACTATAAACAATTGAACTATTGAATTGTACACAGCAAAAGAAATAATTATTTATAGAAACACGACGTAAGACCAGTGTTACCTTACTAAGAGAATATGTAGAAAAAATAATTTAATGTGATTTAGTCGCATAGTGATAGCGAGGGAGTAAAGAGCAGTGCTATTTCCGTGTATTAATTTCTGTTTGGTATATTTCATTGATAAATAATCAGAAACATTAAAATGTATTCTATGTACATACATTATAAGATTAGGTTTTGAGATACTTTATTATTGTGATAGTAAGGAAATTTTAAAGTTTTAAGGCAGAAGGCAACAATTGTAAGGTAGGGTAGCGGCGTGAGGAACTTCCTGTGGTTTTGGAAGGAGGGGGTGTATAAGGCAGGTTTGGACAGACACTCATCATGTGGAGCGCTGGCTGGAGCTTCCATTTCCTCACATTGTTTAATTTAATTATAAGATAGGCTAGCGGCGTGAGGAACTTCCTGTGGTTTTGGAAGGAGGGGGTGTATAAGGCAGGTTTGGATAGACACTCATCATGTGGAGCGCTGGCTTGAGCTTCCATTTCCTCACGTTGTTTAATTTAATTATAAGATAGGCTAGCGGCGTGAGGAACTTCCTGTGGTTTTGGAAGGAGGGGGTGGTTAAGGCAGGTTCGGACAGACACTCATCATGTGAAGCGCTGGCTGGAGCTTCCATTTCCTCACATTGTTTAATTTAATTATAAGATAGGCTAGCGGCGTGAGGAACTTCCTGTGGTTTTGGAAGGAGGGGGTGTATAAGGCAGGTTTGGATAGACACTCATCATGTGGAGCGCTGGCTTGAGCTTCCATTTCCTCACGTTGTTTAATTTAATTATAAGATAGGCTAGCGGCGTGAGGAACTTCCGGTGGTTTTGGAAGGAGGGGGTGTATAAGGCAGGTTTGGATAGACACTCATCATGTGGAGCGCTGGCTGGAGCTTCCATTTCCTCACATTGTTTAATTTAATTATAAGATAGGCTAGCGGCGTGAGGAACTTCCTGTGGTTTTGGAAGGAGGGGGTGTATAAGGCAGGTTTGGACAGACACTCATCATGTGGAGCGCTGGCTGGAGCTTCCATTTCCTCACATTGTTTAATTTAATTATAGGATAGGCTAGCGGCGTGAGGAACTTCCTGTGGTTTTGGAAGGAGGGGGTGTATAAGGCAGGTTTGGATAGACACTCATCATGTGGAGCGCTGGCTGGAGCTTCCATTTCCTCACATGTTTAATTTAATTATAGATAAGGTAGCAGCGTGAGGAACTTCCTGTGGTTTTGGAAGGAGGGGGTGTATAAGGCAGGTTTGGATAGACACTCATCATGTGGAGCGCTGGCTGGAGCTTCCATTTCCTCACATTGTTTAATTTAATTATAAGATAGGCTAGCGGCGTGAGGAACTTCCGGTGGTTTTGGAAGGAGGGGGTGTATAAGGCAGGTTTGGATAGACACTCATCATGTGGAGCGCTGGCTGGAGCTTCATTTCCTCCACATTGTTTAATTTAATTATAAGATAGGCTAGCGGCGTGAGGAACTTCCTGTGGTTTTGGAAGGAGGGGGTGTATAAGGCAGGTTTGGATAGACCACTCATCATGTGGAGCGCTGGCTGGAGCTTCCATTTCCTCACATTGTTTAATTTAATTATAGATAAGGTAGCGGCGTGAGGAACTTCCCTGGTGTTTTGGAAGGAGGGGGTGTATAAAGCAGGTTTGGAATAGACACTCATCATGTGGAGCGCTGGCTGGAGCTTCCATTTCCTCACATTGTTTAATTTAATTATAAGATAGGCTAGCGGCGTGAGGAACTTCCTGTGGTTTTGGAAGGAGGGGGTGTATAAGACAGGTTTGGACAGACACTCATCATGTGGAGCGCTGGCTGGAGCTTCCATTTCCTCACATTTTTAATTTAATTATAGATAAGGTAGCAGCGTGAGGAACTTTCTGTGGTTTTGGAAGGAGGGGGTGTATAAGGCAGGTTTGGATAGACACTCATCATGTGGAGCGCTGGCTGGAGCTTCCATTTCCTCACATTGTTTAATTTAATTATAAGATAGGCTAGCGGCGTGAGAAACTTCCTGTGGTTTTGGAAGGAGGGGGTTTATAAGGCAGGTTTGGATAGACACTCATCATGTGGAGCGCTGGCTGGAGCTTCCATTTCCTCAGATTGTTTAATTTAATTATAAGATAGGCTAGCGGCGTGAGGAACTTCCTGTGGTTTTGGAAGGAGGGGGTGTATAAGGCAGGTTTGGACAGACACTCATCATGTGGAGCGCTGGCTGGAGCTTCCATTTCCTCACATTGTTTAATTTAATTATAGATAAGGTAGCGGCGTGAGGAACTTCCTGTGGTTTTGGAAGGAGGGGGTGTATAAGGCAGGTTTGGATAGACACTCATCATGTGAAGCGCTGGCTGGAGCTTCCATTTCCTCACATTTATTTTTTTTTCAAGTTTGTGTGAAGCAGGTTTCGCGGCTTTTATAATATGCAATTACTTTTCGAGACGGGCAAAAATAATTTAATATAATCTGATCACTAAAGGAATTAGGTTATATTAGATTGGATAGACTAATGTTGATCCTTTAAGCATCTACCTTTAATGCAAGATTTATTACTTTTTGACACCGTATATTATGAAAACTTTATTGGGATTATTTTAAAGTATATACAGCAACATATCCCTAAATGAGACAGCTCATGTGCTGCTTAACGTTTATTTTTACGTATTCTTATTTTAAAATCTTGCACCGACTCAAGTGACTGTAAAATAAAATAAAAGAAGAAATAACAGAGTAAACAGAAATATAACAAAAATAACAATAAAGATACTGAAATCAGTGATTCTTGACATGGTAAATATTGTCCGGATTTTCACTTCTCTGCAGCCCTAGCATCAGATACTTTGCGCCTCGTCTCACTAAATTTGTGAATATAATTCAATAGATAGATATGAATAATTACTTTTGCCGTCTATGGTCGACGAAGTCGTTTACTGTCAGATTATACATTAACAAAAATAGTCAGTAAGAAAAAATACGACGCGGTTTTAACGAAAGAATAAAATATGCATTGTTCATCACAGATTCTATAACCCTCCAGTTGGTATATTTCAGATATTTCAAAAGAATATTTTAAAGAATATTTCAAAAGAACGCATACTATTTCTGCTGCGTATTTTTGTAATGAACGGAACATTCCTTACCGATTTTGAGCTTGCTCAAAGGTTGTTGTTACCACGTTATTGCTGTATTGCTAACAGATGCCCCGCTTATTGCAGTACAGGTTATAAATGAAACATAAATATTGCTAAAAATTAATATGACTTAAATAAAGTTATCATTTAAAAATTGGCCATTTTTTAATTTATCTCAGTAACTTCTCATTAGTGAGACATAAATTAAGCGACTAACGAAAGGTGAAGGTGAAGGTAAGGTCTTTTATAAATAATTTTGTTCGTTTTATTAATTAATTCGATGATCTTCTAAATACTAAAGAAAATCAGTTAAAATTTTATAATTAGCTAGCGCCGTCGTTTACGTCAAAAAAACATTTTTTTATTGAACAAACGCTGAAGGCTTTGAACGATGTTACAACTTTAATTTAAAACAAAAAAGAAAAAAATAATATTTGTGTTTAATCTTTCGATTAAAGGAGGACGAGAATGTATGGATTGATTCTTCTAAGGATACAAAGGGAAGCAATATATAAAATCAAATTAAACTTTATTCAAATATGACTTTATAGAAAGCTCTTTTGCATCATCCAAATTCTTTTTTTCTAACTCCCTTTCATGACGTATTTTTTTTAGCTGGTAAGAAGAATGGGCGCATGAAGCTTTATCAAAAGTAATAACAATATTTACAATAAATTATGTCGTTATCATGCAATGTACATGTGTTTACAATTTATACGGGAAAACAAATATTCACACTTTAGAATGTAACATCTTCAAATCAACACTAAGCATTGGCATCATTTAAATAATCATTGAATTTGTAATAGCCCTTACCCATTAGCGTCTTTTTAACATGTACCTTGAACTGATGAAGAGGCAATTCAGCTACACTATGTAGAATCTTGTTATAAAAATTAATACATTTGCCCATAAACGAACCCCTAGTTTTTATAGCCTGTACGTTGGAACGGCAAATTTAATTTAATTTCTTCTGTTTAAATTATGCATTTGAAAATTAGAATGAAATGTCTTACAATTTTTATATAAATAAAAACGACTTGTATTATATTTTATTTTACATTTATGTTTGTGTAAATCTTTGTTTGTTTGTTTTTCATTAATTATGTGTGTTTGTATTGTACACGGCACAGGGATAAATAAACGTTGCGATGTTAAGTTATCAGCAGACAGTTTAATAATGCTCCAAAAATATACTTTTGTACTGGCTTTTATACTTTTACACAAGCAACTTATTAATTGATTTATAGCAATATTAATACAATGCCATACAACAATAATTATTAATTTGCATCAAAATTATTACTAAGCAGTATACTTATATAATTAAACATTGTATAGATTTTTAAATTATATTAGGTTGCGTAAACCGGAAGTGGCATTTTCACTATATTAAGATTATTATTAAAAATTAGATTACGGCTGTTAATATTGGCTTTAGATTAGTTTTATAATGTATTAATAATAAGATAATTCTGTGATAATTGATTAATATATGGAGGTAATACAATTTATGATTTAGCGGGGTGGCGCGGCGTGCCGGAAGCTGAACTTGTAACAGTATAGCAAATAAACAATCTATCTATTTATCAAAAATATAAAATAATGTTAATAAAAATAGCTTTGCTTTTGGATTCAGTCTACTTGACTCCCTTGGTATGCTGCATGAGCTTTTATTGAACTAGAAAAGTGGTTTTCAACCCCTAAGGGTCTATGACCACCTGCAAGGGATCTACGTCGGCGAAAAAATAATTTGGGGGTCCATGAAGTGAAAATGAATCTCAACATACACTGATAGTACCTATTTACTAACATTAAACTATCTTCTAATATAAAGACTTAAACGTTATTTATAATATTACTTATGTATTAATAAATATATTATATGTATATGTTTATAAAACTGTAAGTCGTATGATGTAAGCATTCAATATCAGATAAGTATACAGTCTACCCAAAACCGAAAAACATTACCAAGGGTCTACGATACAAAAAAGTTTAGGAACCTCTGGACTAGAAGATCCAGATGATCTTCATCGCGTTTGCTTAAAATTCAAAAACCGAATAAAACTGCCATGAACATACCTGTTCGTTAGTTTCCTTTTCTATGTCGAGGGATTTCCAAAGCCTGCCTCCTTTGAGAATACCTCCGCGGCGCTGACGCAACGGCGAGCTATCTGCCGAGGCTCTGCCTTCACCCTCAGCTGTGTCACTTTCTTCACCTAAAACCAGTTACAGTCTGAGTAACGCCATCATTTGTACCAATTTATTTCTTTTACAAAAATTTTATTTATGTACCAATATTATTAATACGTTATATAATCTAATAATAAATTAAACAATTTACATGAATAATATTTAATCAGTACCACATTTGATATTAAAATAGGGAATTAAATTTAAGCGCTATTGAAAATAATATTTTTGCATTACTATTTACCGTAAATGCAAGTTTTGGTTGTATTTGAATCTCAGAATTAGATTATTTGAAACTAAAAAGTAACCAAAATAAATTTGTGATAACTAATTAATATATATATATATATATATAATATATATATATATATATATATATATATATAAATCGAGCTTTAATATATATATATACATAGAATTCGTAATACAATTTCGTTTTCGTTACAACTACATGAATCCCAAACTCATTGATTTAAATTGTTTTCTTCAATTACCCAACACGACTTCCATAAGTAGGTATTAAATCTGTGAGCCATTAAAATGGATCAGCTTTGAAATTCCAACAGATTTATCCTCGTGGTCCTGTCAGGGGTTACCTTGATTGATTGTGTACCTGCGAAACGCCCTTCCTAATCAATATAAACATAAAATAGATTTCGCTATTGTACTGTGTGTGCTCTTTGTTGCCCTTCGTTGAACGAAACGCTTCTTCATTAATCCGGCTAGCTGGTATTACTTCAATTCCTGGTATTACGTTATCCCGATTAAATTAAATTGATGTAACTTAGGAAATGCAATCGTGATTTGAGATTGTATGTTCAAAATCCTGTGGGATTGGATATATCAATCCTGCGAGAAACCAAAATATACAAGATCCCGCGTTTTTTAAAGACTGAAAGCGATGATAGTGTGATAGTGATGTTAAACCTTTATTCTTCAATGTTACTAAGTAAATGATAAGGTTTTATCTAGACATTATCTAGACTAGCATAATTAAAACGAAAAATATAACTCAGGAATATAAGACAATAGTTACCGGTGACTATAAAAGTAGCTACGTTAAAAACAAAGTGAATTAAGAATCCTATCTGCTAAACGGCATCTAATGCCCGTTGCAATGTACCTAGCTGCTGAGACTGGCTTCTCCGTCTCAATACTGGATGGTAACAACATGACTAACCAATATGTACGAACTGCAAAAATCTCGTCCTTGTTCCTCCACATTCTGTAGCGTTGCTGACTACTGCCGCCCAAATCCATCAATCTTGAACGAGAGCTCGCCATACTATGCTTTAGGCTTGATTCCAATTAGATTCCAATTCATTCCACAGTTGAGTAGTGCGTGGCGAAAAATTCCTGGAAAAACGCACTGTGGTGGACTGCCAAACGTCTAGGTAATGAGGATAAATGTTGTGTCGCATAGAACGGTGACGGAAACTAGTAGCAGGAATTAATCCGAACAAATTTCTAGGAGTACTCCCCGTAATATAAACGATAGCGGATACATAGCCAAGTTACATCTCTACGCAGCGCCAAGGAGTCCAGCCGACATGAAATATCCGGGCAGTCGACGATTCGGGTCGCTCTCACTTGGATGTGGTCCAGAGGGAGAAGCTGGTACTGGGGAGCCCCTGCCCAAAGATGGGAACAATATTCCATATGTGACCGAACTTGCGCCTTATAGAATATAAATCCCTAATCTAACTAAAGAGTAAGAAATCAATTGAGATATAGCAAACTATTTCACAACTCAGTAGCCTTTTAGTCCATGATCCTCTAGTCCACCCTATAAATAGCATAGAGTTGTATTGTTTAGAACCTCACGTCATTTCCACGCCATATTGACCATTAAGCCTAATTCAATATGGTTTCAAATTCTAAACAATATTTCACTGGAACTTCGAGAGCTCTTTCACTAGCGTTTCTGAGATGAACGTTCAAACTCATTTGATACGATATCTTTCATACTGATGCCATACACTAAATCTTTTCTAACGGCGGCCATTTATATTTTTATTATAATAATCCTTTGTTTTTTTATTAACGCAAAAGTTTGTATGGATGGATGTTTGATACTCTTTCACGTAAAAACTACTTTATACAATTTACTGTATTTTATTTTTTTTGTTCCGCTGAGAAAAATGCATTGAATTGCATACCCTGGCTGCGGAGAGCCGGTGGTTATGTGGGGCTCTCCTCCCCAGAAGGGGGAAGCCTACCCACTTAAAACCTCAGCAATGGCCATCCTTAGGCGTTGTAGGAGTAGATTGATACCTACTTACTTGACACTTATCGTAAGATTTTGGACGTGTGTCGTTAACTTTTTCTAAAACTTAAATAAATTTATATTCGTGATCAGCTCGTCAAGGAGAACTATATCCGAGTTTCAGCTAATTCTGCCGTAAACCAGGATTTTTCACCCAAAACTTCAGATTCCCCTAGCGGCTATTTTAGTCGTAACTTTTTTAAAACTCGTATATTCGTGAAGGAGAACAATACTATTGAAAATTTGGAGTCAAACTGTCATATAAACTGTGCCATGAACTTTAAAACTAAACATTTTCTAAATCGGCAAACAATTATAACACTCATTTCTTCCGTTTTTCTTAGATTCAATGCAGAAAAATGTATAGTACTATAATGAATAATCATTTGTATCTTTCGATCCTATTAAGTAAATATGGATGACATTAAAAATAATAATATCGCTATGATTCTTTTTTAATTTATGCCTTATTTTAATAAAATCGATGGTCTTTCTTATTATCTAGGAGTATGAAAATAGTCTAAAACTCATTCGGAAACTTACTAAATCGAATCGAATCGAAATCGCCGTATCGAAGAGTAATGTAACAAACGCTGTCACATATTTACGCAAACCTTATAACTTGACTGGCGAAGTTTATTGTTATTCAATAAAATTCCTTTTCCACGATATATTTAATTGAATTTTTTCGGGGAATGAAAATGTAATGAAGCAATTCTAGTTCATAAACTCGCGTAATTCTCTTGAAATACTCGAAGAAAAAGGTTACATTATGCCTTGGATTTTTGGCGATTTTTCTTATATTCACTAATTATATTCTTTTTCTTATCCATTATGTTCGGAAATCTATAGTATTGCGCTAGTTTCCCTCCCGTTTGAGTCGTAGTCGCTTAACAGCTCGCGTATTGAGAGGTCGGTGACAGTGCGCACAAATCAATTAGTGCTCCCGGCTCGCGATCGTAATTGTTAAATGTGTCTTGAAAGCCTTAATAGGGCCCCTTATATAATATCACGAATAGTGCGTATGTCGAGTGTGTGTAAGTGTTCCTTAAGGAGGTTCAACGCCCATAGCTGGGCTTGGGCCAGTTTCACCATACGGAGGGGTGCCCCTCCCCTTGCTGCTGATTAGGCGCTGAGGACACTTGCTATAGTGAGATTTTGCTATTATTAATAGATTTAAGCAAATCATACGTGCAAAATTAGCTCCGCGTATCGCGGACGTAAGTACACCCCGGTGTTTGGTTTTGGTTAAGGGTAACGAGGTTTCCACCCCACAAATTACCGGCCGTGTACTGAACATTTGGTAGCAGAGCGTGGTTGTACCACTAAAAGTTATTATTTGTCTAGTCATTGGGCTAGTGGTTTATTTATTCAATATAAATTTATTAATTTATTCATAAAACTTATTGCTTATATTAGTACTGGACTGCACGTTAGATTTGCCTATTACTAGGTCGTGTAGCTTTGATTGTTCCAGTGTCTACCACTAATTTATAAGTTTATTTGTTCTTTTTTTGTATTCTGGGTAACAAATATTAAGAATAATTTAGTGATAAGTAAGCACATGGCTAAGGGCGCATGGTTCTATTGTTTCGCAATAGCCGTCACACGAGCAGTTTGACGCCTGTACTAGACGAACTTAGCCTGTTATTGTATTTACGGCCGTATTTTATCGACATACGGTTAAGATTAAGAACTTAGTTGTTTTGAACTTTCATTTATAATTTGATAGACATTACGCATATGAATGTAACTGGCCGGCGAGATCGGCTCATGCGCTGTTCAACTGTATAGTGTAAGACATAAGGTTGCCTTTATATGGTAAAATTAATATTCATACCTCGTTGCATATTTTAATTTTTTTGTTTGTTATTTACTAAAATTAAATTGTTGCGTTAGATGTTGGTGTAGAAAAGAAAAATATTTCTTTTTCGAGATAATATTTATGAGTTTGAAAATGTGTGTTTGTTAATTACGTATATTCAAACGTAAACGTTCAATATAATATTGTTTACGATTATCCCTTATAGATAGTAGATTTGTATCGCGCAGGGGATTGCCATCATTAATTCGGTCTGATTGTGGCACCAACTATCAGGGTGCGAATAATTATTTGAAAGATGTTTATAAATTTCTGACGGACCGACAGGTAGACATTGGAACCACCCTCTCTCAACGTGGGATAATCTGGAAGTTTAGTCCTCCAGCTTGTCCGCACTGGGGTGGAATATTTGAGGCAAGTGTGAAGGCGGCCAAGACTCACCTGCGGCGCGTTATCGGTGAGACCGTTGTGACATTTGAAGAGCTTACAGTATTCTGTAAAATTGAGGCCGTCCATAATTCACGACCGTTGTGCCCACTGTCTTCCGACCCAAATGATCTAGAGGCGTTAACTGCGGGTCATTTTTTAATCGGACAACCTCTTAATGCCTTGCCTGAATATCCATTTAAAGACGTCAAAAGCAATCGATTGTCGCGATTCCAGCTGTTGCAACAGTTGTCTCAGAGTTTCTGGGCACGCTGGTCATTTGAATATTTGCACATCTTACAGCAACGCGTTAAGTGGAACGATAAGACCGCTCCACCTAAGAACGGTGACCTCGTTTTGGTAAAGGAAACTTACCTACCACCTTTGTTCTAGCGTCGAGGTCGTATAGTTAAAATAATTTGTGGTGCCGATGGCGTACCCCGTTCCGCCGAGGTCTTAGTTGGAGACTCAGTCTTGAAGAGGGCCGTCACCAGCCTTTCTCGTCTACCTGTAGATTAATGTACCGTTCGTAACGATCCGGGACGGGGGGATGTTCGGAAATCTATAGTATTGCGCTAGTTTCCCTCCCGTTTGAGTCGTAGTCGCTTAACAGCTCGCGTATTGAGAGGTCGGTGACAGTGCGCACAAAACAATTAGTGCTCCCGGCTCGCGATCGTAATTGTTAAAGGTGTCTTGAAAGCCTAAATAGGTCCCCTTATTATCACGAATAGTGCGTATGTTGAGTGTGTGCAAGTGTTCCTTAAGGAGGTTCAACGCCGACTGCTGGGCTTGGGCCAGTTTCACCGTACGGAGGGGTGCCCCTCCCCTTGCTGCTGATCAGGTGCTGAGGACACTTGCTATAGTGAGATTTTGCTATTATTAATAGATTTAAGCAAATCATACGTGCAAAATTAGCTCCGCGTATCGCGGACGTAAGTACACCCCGGTGTTTGGTTTTGGTTAAGGGTGACGAGGTTTCCACCCCACAAATTACCGGCCGTGTACTGACCACATTATCTTTTTCTTATCTATTATAAAATGAATGACTTGTTTTTATTATTTTTTGGCAGTAAATAGAAATATGTGTATGTATAGAAATGCTGTGCCTCCCTCTGGTCCTGGCTCAGCACCTTCGGTACTTGTGGAGTCCAGATAAATCTCATATTGTTCCTTTTCAGTAACCACACGCTACGACTAGCTAAGGGTTAATTGGTAACGGGTTTTATAAAATGTATAGGGTTGTGAAATTTGCACTGCAACATTCCAATGCAATAGTAAATGTGAATTTAATAATTATGATTTCTTTAATATTTATATTTGATGTTCTTATATTTCCTAATAGTATACAAATGTTTGTTTACGCCAAATACCTGTTTCGCGCTTGTTGCCTACACGCGCTTGCTAGTAGATAGTAGTTGCAACGTGGTGGCGGCACTGAAGCGACAACAACAGATTTGAATGAAAGACAACAGACATGAAAAAAGGTTATTATACTACTAAATTCGAATGATAACAACGCTTGGATTTAATTTTAATAACTCAATAGTTACATCTATATAGACATAATGTAAAATAGTATCTATCGATGTGAACTTGTTCAAAATTGTAAAGAAAGTTGGGTTCAGACTATTTATCTGAGGCCAGGTTCTATTTGACAACTCTGTAGAATACAGAGAGAAAAAAATAGCCCTTGCTGGCTCTTTCCAGTACAAGGTCTCGCGCCGTAAACTTGTGAAATAATGGCGTAGTAGCTTTAACGTGCAGAAGTGATTGTAGAAATCCCATCTGACAAATACATTTTTGTATATAAAAAAGGTTACAGTTGCCTATAGTTCATGAGATTCCTGTGAATTTACAAGCAAATCTGCAACCCCACAAAAACCACGGTGTACTTTGCTAACATGTGTCATGTTTTTTCGTACATATTGAAGCTGAGTTTTGCTGTAACACACATAATGTTGTGATGGTGCCACCACAACACGGTGATCATGAGCATCAGAGCTATCTGTAGTAGTTCTCCCGTGTTTGTATTTCACTTATTATGTGTGTGTGTGTAGTACAATAGTACATTATGATACTAGTGTGCAAAGTTGTTCATTGCATACGAGGCGGTATTGGTCGCGCGAGCCGTAAGGTGAGCGCGACAATTTAGCCGAGGATGCAATTAACAATGCTCACGAGTTTCATACGATGTTTTTAAACACAAGTTGAGGAAAAACTTTTTATTTATTAAAACAATTAGTAAATGTACAATTTGCGAAGTGATACTGTACAGATTTTGCGGGCATTTTTACGGTTTGAGATATAATACTGTTGGTATTAGTAGTTTGAATAATGCCTTCATTCTCTTGGGTAAATGTCAGCGATGCTGATACATTTTCATGGAAATTTACAATTTCATTGAAAGATTCGTCGCCAATAGACAGACGATGATCCAAATAACCAACGTCGCGTGAAGTCGACGGTTGCGGTTCATGACAAAATTTCTATTAAACATTAGAATACATTTGTTCGAGAAAAAGAAAGTGCTACCAGGCTAAATTAAGAATGCATTGTACGTATATAAAAACGTCTTGTAACAGGGAACAACCGAATTTTATCGGGTTATAAATTTCATTGCAATTTCATTACGCACTAGTGTGCAATATCCTAGTTTTTGAGATTAAAAACACGCATGAAACAGCCCCGTTATGAGAACGTGTGTTGAAAATAAAGATTATATCATTTATCTGTGCAAAAGGTAGACTGTCTATTATTGCATGTGTGTATATATTTGGTTTATGTGCATTTTGCAGTTTGTTTATTTATTATTGATAAGTTCTAACATGTACATAAATAGAAATAATGTATTGACTCCAGAACTGTCAATTATGGACCGTATCACACTTGTATGATGGCTGATAATAGATCTGCCAGCAAAGGTCAAAGTAAGGGTAAGGCCCTTGACGAAAATGAAAAAACAACCCTCCAGAGCAACGTGTTAGTACTTACACTATTTATACAGACCTTAGATTGTTTGCTCGTGTCTGGATTCAACAAAATACTCTCGCTTTAAATATGGTACGTGCTTCCTATATAAATAAGTTTTTTTTTCCTGTGTATCCTTTACTAATTTAGTAGAATACAGATACGAAAATTACAGATTAAAGTTTAAATATAGTACCTACTTTTCTTCCTTGGTAAATAGACTTAATTTTTTCGTCTGTTCCCTATACTAAAATTAGAAGGGCACAAATAAGGAAAATTACAGCTGTGAAAAATACTGAAGATAAACAGACGTCCGTTCCTTTTCTCACAAAATAAGAAACTGTCATGAAAGCGTAAATTGACATACTATTTACGTTAAGTGAAAAAAAAAACAAGATGGATAGTAACAATCTATACTTATAATAAATCTGTAGAGAGGTCAATTTTGTACATGAAATATTTTTCCAAACTTAATATCAGGGGGTGATTAGGTATCGAAATAAAAAGTACTCAAACTTTAACAAAACTTGGTACAATTTATTCATACTCCTGAGTTGGTTATAGTGTACTTTTCATCACGCTACAATCCACGCCATATTAATGCCATATTTAAATCAATTACCAGGTTTTGAGAAGAGAGGTGACCGGAGTCTCTTCCATAGCCCGGTTTTTATTACAACCAAAATGGAAATGCCGGTTTTGACCTTTGAAATTTCATGTACAGATTTAACTGGAAATAGTCGTTAGCTGCATTTTTATTGTGCAGCTAGAGAGTAGACCCAGTAAGTACTCCGACCTTGACTCGGCCCAGCACACGCTGGCGGAGTGCCCCGCGTGGGCCTCCGAGCGCCGAGTCTTGGTCGCAGAGATCGGGCGAGATCTGTCTCCGCCGGCATTGATTGCGGCAATGCTGGCGGACGAGGGAGGTTGGAGGGCTGTGACCTACTTCTGTGAAGCAGTGATGCTCCAGAAGGAGGCCGCGGAGCGGGGTCGGGAGATGGCCGATCCCGCTCGAAGAAGGCGGCGGCGCCGGGCTCGGTAGCACAGCTGCGGCGCCGCCGCGGGTCGCCGGCGGGCGCGAGGAAGTCGCGACTGCTACGGCGACCCGGGATGGACCACGCCCCGTGGCCGGGGGGCGTCGTCGGTGGAAGAGACCGGGGGAGGTAGTAGCCTCCCCCGAGGAGGGCTCCCCTCTAGGCAGGGGAACGGAGGCTGGGGGTTCCCGGAAGTGGCTTGATGTTCCCGGGGGCTCCCTACATGCCTGAGGAAGGCCATCCCTGAGGTTTTTAGTGGGTAGGCCTCTGGGGAGGAGAGCCCCACATAACCGCCGGCTCGCCACAGCCGGGGTATGCAATTTAATGCATTTTCCTCAAAGGAACAAAAAAAAAAAAGAAAAAAAGACCCAGTAAGTACACTCCACGCACACTTTCATTAAATTTCTCTTAAATGGCGTTAAACGCATTGGATCTGTATCCCCGCGCATGCCTTATAAAAAAACGTGTTTTATAAAACACGCGATATAAGCGACAATAATAATAAAAATTTAATATACACATAAACAAAACCCTACCAATAAATAGCCAGATTTGTCGGTGTGTTCAGATATTCAGATTTTTGGCAACGGACATTATACATTTCTGTAACAGTACGCCACAGAAAATATTTTTGACAATTATTTCTGTTTATTGCACAAATTACTAATAACGTGTTGCGATTGTAAATTATTACCACACCTGATTACTAGCGTGCCTCAAAATATTACGATGTTATTGCCTATAGGCGTGTGCACACGAATATCGCTTTTGCGCCCACTAAATTACTGTTAAATTGGCCTGCAGTTTGCTAGTAAAGCGATCACATCACTTCTGGCGCTATCAACCATAGATTAATAAGCGCAGAAGTGTAAAATTTTTCTCTAAGAGTACATCAAGCACTCAGCATTTGAAATGTTAATTTGATATTGTGTTAAATCTTACGACCATGACCAAATAAAGGGTACAATGGCATCACAGCAATCATTAGGTTTCGAATATTAGAGCACACAGGTTAAGTATGATACTACACCTGTTAGATCTCCAACTGATAATTCTGACTACGTAATTTCCGGAAACTTGTCAAATTCTTCAAATTCCTCAGACACCTTAATGTTATAAATGATGAAGCGTATAAAGAGACCAGGATAACTCAGGACCTGCAAAATAAGCGCTATTACTAGGTAATAGCGCTTATTTGCATTTCTTTGTTAGTCAGCTGTATTGCTGAAACGTAGTAATTACGAGACTCGCCTCCGCACGATTTAAAATAGCTTTGCGCTCGCGACTTATATTGTAATTCCCAAAAGGAAAGATATAGTTTCTCGCTTATCCAGTTGCATTAGTAGATAATCCCGCAGGATAAATATATTTATATCCGATGCTAGATAGTTAGTTCCTTGTGTGCTTATTGCAACTCAAACTTAAATCTCTCTTAAGTATTTTAAACCTCTTTCAAGGTAATATTTTTAATGTGGTATTTAACTATATACAATGAAAAGCCTAAAACATACGTTTCTAAAATTAATTATGAATAAACAAAGGATAAAATCCACATACAATATGTATTTCTATTTCAACCGCTTACATCCCTTTTTTTGCGTCACAATTTTCATCAAAACAAGTTACTGAACTTGTGTTTTCTCCACAGATATATTCGTATGTATAATATTAGTAAGAAGTATGTTACATACTGGTTAAAGGCGCTGAGAGTTCCGCCCGAGGCTCGTCCAGACGCAGCTCCGGCGGGCATTCTGAAATAAAAACTTACTGTTAGCTTTGATCATTTATAAAAAAAACCGGCCAAGTGCGAGTCGGGCTCGCGTACGTAGGGTTCCGTACCAGTATATATCCAAATAAATGTTTTTCTTTATTCTTTATTATATTGGAGTTGATTGAATGAAAGGTAAAATGCGGTTTAGGATTTATAACGTACTGCGTTAGTTAGCTGTGTCCCGCGGTTTTAGCCGCGGACGATTTGTATTGTCAAAATCAAAGTCAAAAATAATTTATTCAATTTAAACCTTTACAGATACTTATTGACGTCACAAGAATAATAATATTAATAAAACTACAATAAATTTAAAATAGAAAAGACAATAAATTATTAACTAATTCCCTTAATCGCACTTGTACATGGGTCCATCTTCTAAATCAAGTTTTAGAATATAGCTACCAACACATAAAAATTATAATTTCTATGAGCTATCCCACGAGGAGCAGGTAAGAGTCACATCCAAACTGATTTATCATTTAAATAATCTTTAACAGTGTAGTAGCTTTTTAAGAAGACTATTTTTAATGCGGGTTCTTAAACTTATTTATCGGTAATTCTATAATACTCTTTGGTAATTTGTTGTAGTATTGTATACTTTGCCCTACAAATGATGCAGTAATTTTTTGTAGCCTAGTTTGTGGTTATATAACAAGTTTGTCTTTGTTACGTGTGTTTAGCTTATGTATATCACTTCGCTTAGTATATGTATTGATATTATTATGAACATAGACAAGGCAATTAAAAATATATTGCGAGGCGGTAGTCAGTGTATTATATATTTCTGTAGTAATCTAGTACTAATAAAAAAAGAATTATTAAAATCGGTCCAGTACTTTTTGAGTTTATTCGTTACATACAAAAATACAAATCTTTCCGCTTTATAATATTAGTGTAGATTAAAAAACCTAATTATTAGATTACCTTTATCATTCCCTTATTTTAGAAGTTAGGGGGGGGGGGGGACATCGAACCCCAAAAATACACAGGACAGACGGAGGGGCAGACATGACGAGTCCATAAGGCTTCCGTTTTTTGCCATTCGGCTACGGAACCCTAAAAAGGTAACTGTCAGATACGGGGAGATCCAAATCAGGATTGTTGGGCTGCGGTTATTCCAAACATTATTACTTCAAGCCTGGATATGGTTCAAGTTTGGAGACTTTACACGATCTACCTATGCCAGTGCATAGTTACTTGATAGTAAGTAACGATGAAGTTATAATATAAGTCAAGTTCTAATATAAAGGAAGGTAAATCTTAAAGTAGTCTCAACTGAAGTGCTTTTTAATTTACCGAACACGAGTAAGTTACTTTCTCAGTTACATAATAAAAGTCCGGTAACTATTAGGTGTAATGTTAATAATTCTTTGTGTCATAAAATATCTTTAGCTCTAGCGTAATTTAATAATTGAAAAAATAATATTAAAAAGCAATTCCTCGTTTCGGCTTTTGTATGTTGAGTAAAAATAGAAAATATACTATTAAAATAATTAAACAAGGGTATTTGTCTTCAACATACCATGCCTTAATCGAGCACCAACCGGTATTTTGTTAAGCCAAATTGAACTTTATTGACTGTTAATTACAATATATCAACATCGAACTTGTATTGACTTCACGCACAAACGTTGTACAAAAGTCTAGTGCGCTGTACCTATATGGAATCCATACTACAAAATTTTTAAAGAAGAATTTGCACAAGTTCAAAATAAGGTTTCTCGAACCATGTATGACAGACTAGTGACCCGCCCCGGCTTCGCATAGGTGCAATGCTGACACTAAATACACTACAAAAAAACTGTGATCATTGTATATCGTTCGCAACGTAAACGGAAAAAGATGTAATTATTTTTAGTTTTTTTTTATTTCTTCAGAGTAATGTTATAATATTCTTAACACTAGTAACCTGCCAAACTGTGTAACAGTTTGTCGGCAGAGTTCCCGCAGACACACAGGTATTTACTTAATCTAGACACATATTCACTTAATTTTAAGATTATTTCTATTCGCACACATACACACATTTACAGAAATACACTCACTTACACGAACACTAGCGTACACTTACACATACCCTCGCACACACGAACATATACGCTACATGCGCACGCGCGCACACATAACCGCTACGGACACACACACGTTACCGACATTATATATTACTCACTTAGATAATCCCTATGGACACATGGACAAATAGTGTTTTTTAAGAATGTTTTTGAGCAGACTTCGGGAAACGTTGTCCTGCTGACATGTTATTTCATGTGGCAGGTTATTTAAAATTGTTGGAATAAGCCACCGCCTAGTACGCTTGCCGAAATAATTAATATATCCAGGGACCCTGTATATATGCTTACGAGCTACTCTCCGAACAGGATGTATGTGTTTTAGTTTAGCTTTATAATTATTATTATTATAATGTTCCAAAAGAAGTGTTACTTTAACTTTACTCTCGATTGGTAATATCTTACATGTTTTAAAAAGCTTTGTGTAATCTTTATTAACTTCGTCCTTTTCTTTTTTATTAGTTAATAGTTTTAGCAATCTTACTTGTATATCTTTAATTTTGTTTAAATGTACTGGGAATGTCAGCCCGTAGGCACCCAATCCGTAGCATATAAGTGCATCTGCAAGAGTATAATAAAGCATGTACAATATTTTTTTACTTACTGAATACTATAGTTTGTGTAACATACTGAGTACTGATCTCAATTTTTGACAGACACTATCCACGTGTATGTCCCATGCAAAGCGGCGATCTATTATTATACCTAAATACTTAAAAGACTCTACCAGCTCAATGGATTGGCACTGACATGGCATGGCATTTACGACATCACATTAAAAACCTCTAAAATAACAGTATTTGTCCACTACTTAATAGATGTTATCTTATATATAAAAATGAACCGCAAAATGTGTTGGTAAGCTCATAACTCAACAACGCCTGGACCAATTTGCAAATCTTTTTTTTAAATGTTCGTTGAAGTTCAAGGATGGTTTTTGATGGCGAGAAAAATTAGAATTATTGCTGGAAATACCCTAAAAATAGCCCTTTTCTTTTTCCCATGCAAACGTTTTCTAACTAAAACGTACAGTCGAATTGAGCTTTATTGTTATGGTATAAAGTTCATATTGCAAGCACTCACTGTTGTCTAAGCAATGAAGGTGTGTTCCTAACATCAAAGAGTCAATTTGCGCTTTATTAACGCTACATATAGTTGAAATTCAATCATATCTATCAAAACAGTATGCGTGCATGCGTTGGAGCACAGAATACGTCGTTGGAGGATTTAATGTCACGTTCCAAAATTGAATAGCCACAAAATGTAATAGGTCATTTAGACTTTTTTTGCGATTTGGTTGGCTATGCGACATTATCTATAAAATAATTAGGAACAAAAAACTGCCACTGTACAAATCTTTTTGACAGGACGAAGTCTGTCGGGTCCGCTAGTTGTGCATATAAACCTTTCTCTTTAATCACTGTATCTATTAACCACATTAAAATCCGTTGCGTAGTTTTAAAGATTATAGCATACATAGGTATATAGGGACAGAGCAAGTGACTTTGTTTTATACTATGTAGTGACATCACAAGTCATATCTGTCTCGTGCTTTGTTGTTCTTCTGTCTGTTTTCTCTTCTGTCACGCGAGACTAGACGTCGTAGATATCTTGAAGCAATAACATTGTATAAAATAGTTGACAATAAATTCGACTGTACTGCATTAGTATCATGCCTGTACAGAACGCATTTGAGCATTTCTAAGTATCGACTTACGAGCATTTCTAAGTATTGACGCACAATTATAACGAATCTTTTAAAGATATAGATATTATTTTGTGGTTATATTAATAGTTTTAAAAGTCTATCTTCGAAAAACTGCGGGGTTGTTAATCTCTTTATTGATTCTTTTAATAGTATATACTAGTCTCCGCCGGCATTGATTGCGGCAATGCTGGCGGACGAGGGAGGTTGGAGGGCTGTGGCCTCCTTCTGTGAAGCAGTGATGCTCCAGAAGGAGGCCGCCGAGCGGGGTCGGGAGATGGCCGATCCCGCTCGAAGGAGGCGGCGCCGGGCTCGGTAGCACAGCTGCGGCGCCGCCGCGGGTCGCCGGCGGGCGCGAGGAAGTCGCGACTGCTACGGCGACCCGGGATGGACCACGCCCCTTCCGTGGCCGGGGGGCGTCGTCGGTGGAGGAGACCGGGGGAGGTAGTGTAGCCTCCCCGAGGAGGGCTCCCCTCTAGGCAGGGGAGCGGAGGCTGGGGGTTCCCGGAAGCTTGATGTTTCCGGGGGTTCCTTACATGCCTGAGAAAGGCCATCCCTGAGGTTTTTAGTGGGTAGGCCTCCCCCTTCTGGAGAGGAGAGCCCCACATAACCGCCGGCTCGCCACAGCCGGGGAATGCAATTTAATGCATTTTCCTCAGAGAAACAAAAAAAAAAGTATATACTAGTCTTGTTTTGTGTGCCACTTTGTTACACAACTGAAATTATTTTTTTATACTGTGAATATTATTCGGCGGCTCGCGACTGTGTTGTCGTGTCAATAGCGTTATGCTGCAATGCTGCAATAGGCTACAATATTGCCAAGTTTTATGTTATGATTTCTATTTATTTGTATTTTGTAGCTATTTGTTGTTCCTTTATAAAAAAAGAAGACTACAAATGCTTACAAACTTGTATAAGGTATACTGAAGTAGTGTTTTAGAGTCCCTTACTAGTCGAATATTTGCGTTTTTATTGCAAATTAATCATAGTAATTGTTATTATTATACTTTGTCGGACAGATTTTACATAACCGACCCTTAAAAGGTACTCGTTTATATCTCATATTATCGCCGCACAGATTATTTTTATTTGTAATGTATTCTATATAATATATGAATATACCAATTCGCAGAGGCAATTCCATTCAATATGAATATAAGAAACGAAGACGCATCAATAGAGACATATCTTTCTAATTCAAAGGATTCCTTAGCGTTCCATTCTTGACGTCTTTTTGGGCAATCCCTCTGAGTGCTCCCAAGCGCGATTTGGGATCAATATTGTCAGTGCCTACCGACACATATTTTTGGGATAAAGAGGAGTCTGGAACTAGAAATTTTGAGCTCGAAATATAAACGTGAATTTAATGTTGTACGCGGCTGTCGTAAATTTTGCGAATTTGGTGGGGTAGGTGAGAAATTGTGATCTCCGCCTATCCTCAAGAGGAAGAGGCGTGTGTAATGTACTATCGGGGACACTGGCGCCTTACCAGTCCTAGAGCGTTAGTCGCTTGCACACTGCACGATGCTAAGGCACAAGCCACGCCTTCCGTTCATTCAACAATTGTGCTCGCGTGGAAACATGCAAGCGAGATAGCGATAAGCGAGCGATATTAAAAAAAATATCTCTATGGAAAGGGTATTATTACAAAAGAGATTTCAAAATCGTTTGTATGAAATCTCTTTTGGTATAGTGAATGGTCGTAGTAAATCGTAGTAAAATACGTAGCCAATCAGGGATAGCTACGGATCGCGTAGTCGTGCCCGGTGCGAGTCGCTTGCACACGAATATTTCTAAAAAGTGGTAAGGCGCGAGAGACCCCGATAGTACGTATGGTTGAATTCAACATACCGATACCTAACGAAACTATTAACGCAATACTTTATAACATAGTGTTTGAGTGAGTGTTTTTCAAATTAAGTTACTAAATGAAGATTCGCATCTTCATTAATTTAAATAAACTAATTGTGACTTTAACGGGAAATCAAATTTGGTATTAAAGGAAAGGGTTAAACTGAAGTACAAAACAGAAACAGCAATTTTATTAATAAATACCAAATACTATATCATACAATTAAAGCAATTTTAAATCATATCTATTAAATTCTTGACATCGTGAGCAACCCAACTCTTTTAACAATAGATTTTAAAAATAATAGCAAATATATACTGACACTCGTCGCGTATTCATACAAATAAGTATCCATAATGGACTGGATTCAAATTACAGTTTTCTACAAGCAATAGTCTATTGGTACTTATACTAGAGTACAGCTTTTTACGTTGAGGTTATAAGTACAATGTTCAAAGAGTAACCAGAACAATGCTCCACCAAGAATCTTGTCGAGAGCGGTTATTTGCACTAGCAGTTTTCAGTTCCCTGCCTGTACATTACAATTTTGTTGACTAATTTGGTAAAAAAAACATGTTCACATAAAAAATGAATAAAAAATATATGCCTTCACTAAATATAGTCAAACACAGTTTAGCGTGTTAGTCGATACATTTATTCAATTGTTTATCAAAATCAATACAATGTTTATTCAAAACCTATCTGGATAGGCACTTATTAATTTCAAAAAAAATGTAAAATAAACTTAAAATAACTTAAAACAATTTGATTCTACACTTTTTGCAAGTTCGGAGAGCCTTCATGAGCAAATAACTATAAACATTGATCATTGATTGAGGTTCTAACAGTTTAGCGTGTTAGTCGATACATTTATTCAATTGTTTGTTTATCAAAATCAATACAATGTTTATTCAAAACCTATCTGGATAGGCACTTATTAATTTAAAAAAAAATGTAATATAAACTTAAAATAACTTAAAACAATTTGATTCTACACTTGTTTGCAAGTTCGGAGAGCCTTCATGAGCAAATAAAAAATAAACATTGATCATTGATTGAGGTTCTAATATTTATCTGCTGTTTTTAAAGTTCATTAAATATTTTTCTTATATTAACAGTATTGAACGTATTAATATTCCCATTAAAATTAATTATATTCATTTGAAACTAATTGCGATCGATCAATCCTTATGATTGATTAGCAGCGAATAAATAATTTATGAAATGAAAAAGTCTCGATAAAGTTATTATTAACTGGCTTAACTTAGGAACTAATTAATCTTTATACACTATCTTCTTAGCGAATGACGAACTAAATTCCTTTAAGCCCAGTTTTCTCGACACTTTTAATAAGCATTTCTTATATCCCACAGTGGTACTCAACTCAACTTAATATTAAAGCTAAAAGTGTTTATCTTGTTTAAGCTGTTACTGAACTTTACATTGTTTCATTAATTAGCGATGTTTCAATATTGTATTACTTGTCGCTAATTGCTTGTTAAGTTAGCTAGACTCTGGGATATTTTTATATAATTTTAAGGGGAACATTTCCGTATGATTTCTGTATAGCTTTAATCATAAAGGTTGCACACGCGACGGAAGCTTTAAAAATGGAGTAACTACTTCCGTTTTCCCAACACTTCCCTTCACTGCTCTGCTCCTATTGATTGCAGCGTGATGAGCAGTATACTATAACCAGCTCAGGAGTATGAAAAAATAATTGTACTAAATTTTGTTAAAATCGTTGAGTAGTTTTTTAGACTAATTTTACTGATTGCATTTTTGACATCAGTATCGATCCCTAATCACCCCCTGATAGTTATTTTTGAAATATATTTCATGTACAGAATTGACCTCTCTACGGATTTATTATAAGTCTAGATTTAACTTTACACGATCTTACAAAAAGATCACCGATGAAGCCGTTATGAATTTAAGTTTTGAAGGCTCACGTTACGAGTAATTTGTAAGTTTCTTGATGTCACGTTTCTTTGTTATTTGTATTAAACGAGTTGTTTAGAAATATGTATGTTTATTAATTCTACAATACCAAATAGGATGGATGTTTAATTTGTGTATAACTTCGCTATTCTAATCTTTAGTAGTCATTTTTTATTGTTATACTATATTAAGGCGTCTAACGTGCTTCGAATCCTGACAGAAGAACTCGCTGGATACCGTGTGCCGAGATATAGCCACATCTATATGGGGGGCACTTTTGTGAACTGGATGTATTAATACGTTAATTAAAATAACAAGGTTACAACAAATACAAACAAATAGGCAGTGAAATTAATGTGTACTGTGATTTTTTTTATATCAGATATTTTTTATATACACTGTGAATTTTTATAAGGGTTGCGGATCTGTTTATCGGTCAACATATATCATAAAAATATAACAACATTTGCCTTTAAACCTAGAAAAGCATGTTGTTAAGACAGCAGATAGTAGATTTCGGTTTTTTTGCATGTAGGCGAGAAACGTATTATTTTTTTAGTTAATACAATACGTACTAAAAAAACTAGTCAAGTGCGAGTCGGACTCACGCAATGACGTACAAAGTCGACATGTAAATTGTTCGTTCATTACTAGAATTAAGACTCAAAGACATTTCCTGTTTTTCTCAATTATGTTGTAATTTTTTTTGTGTGAAATAAGTACTTACGGAGTTTTTTCCTTTTCTTGTGCTACAAGACATTGCTGCTTGCCAAATTTTATGATTCTAGATCAACGGAAAGTACCCTATAGGTTTTGATTCCCTTGCAAATATCAAAATATGCAATATGAATGGAACATACTCGTAAGCGGTCATGTCTTTTTATTGCGTTGATTTGGAAATTTATTTTTTTCACTGCTTTGAGAGATATGAGACCTGAGTATGTGATATTAATTTCGGCTTGATATCTCGACGCGTTTCTAAGAAAAAGTGTCTTGACGGACGGACGGATGGACGAACAACAAAGTGGAACCCTAAAAACATACGAGATATGACGTTATTGTTAAAGCTATAATTTAAAAACTAAAGGTTCTTTAGTTTAATTTGTCCATTTGCTATATTTATTAATATTTCGCTGGTGACACAATATTTCCATATCTTACCTATCCCTTTCTGCACTACATCAAATATACGCGTGTGAGAGAAACGGCATAACCGCATCGCAATGTGTCAACGCATTGCTTAACCAGTATGTCAGACATCGGTAATCAGTAAACAGGACGGAGATTCGCGCTTCCACTATATTTATAATATGTGCTTGTGTTGTGATAAATACTGAAGAAACTAGTGCTCCATCTTGCTGATAATGCTCCCAACTAAATACCGGCGCCGGAACGTGTACCTTCTGGGACCCGTGGTTTTGAACTCGAGAGACGAGCCGCCATACAGTACACCTCATGGCAAGTAGTGCAGGTTTATTTTAAAGTTATGTTCATTTACTTGTGTCACCAGCCTTGTTTCTTGTAGTATTACAAAATCAACTATGCTTACAAAATTAATAGAATCGCAACCTTACAGTTCACTCAGGAATTTCGATTCCACCCCGCAAGCCCACCTTAAGGCTTCTACATATTTTGGTCTCTTCGAGCCGAGATTAACGTTTATATCCTTACCGCTTATAAATCTGGAGCCTTATAATTATGGCTCCTTGAAGTCTTTTTACCTCATACAATTACTTATATTTTTATTATAAAATTACCGCACACTTATCTACGTTTCTACGCATAACATGTTTTTATACATTATTAATCACCGTTTTTTAACGCATTTTAATATATTTCTTTGGTTACACCGCATAACATTAACATTAATATATAAATAGTCATTGCGCACTTTATATATTTTTATTTTACACCGCATAGTTTTATTTCGTAGGTAGGTAAACTTTCTTTCACCTACATAACTCGCTCGCTTCGTCATTGAATATAATACACGTTGAAGTTCGTGGATTCTAAAGGTACCGCAACGCTATTTATTTATTTTATATTCTACTTTGATTATGCAAAATGCCAATTGAAATTATGTCATTCGACGGAGACATTCGAAACTGGCCACCATTTTACGCAAATTTTAAAAGTATCGTACACGAAAATAGTTCTTTGACTAACTCAGAGAAATTGTATTATGTATTGGGAAAACTTTCAGACAAAGCCCAATCTACATTTTCCGGAATCTGTCCAGATGGAATTAATTACCAAATAATATTTGAGTCACTCGTCAAAAAGTATGAGGACAAACGTATGTTGGCTTCAACTTATCTAAATAGACTGTTTGATCATAAGACATTTGTTACCGCGTCTATTGATAATTATTAATCATTTTGCGATAATTTTGTATCTGCCGCAAATGCATTAAAAAACCTTAAAATTGTCAATTTCTCCGATTTTATTTTGTTCCATATTGCTATAAAAAGGGTCGATCTGAAACCGCTCGCTTATTCGAAATGAACTCGAAAGACGAAATACCTTCTTTCGATAATTTAGAAAATTCATTAGAGAACAATATCGCATTTTTCAAAACACAAAAGTACTCGACATCTCGAATTTCACATATTTTAATAACGCTAAACAATCAACAAATGAAAAACAGTTTAATGTGATACGGCTTGGTAAAACACCTCCGCAACCGCAATCTTATACTATTATTAACAAACCCGCAAACCCGCAATAACCTTATTCATGAACATTTACACAAGTGTCCCGCATTTTCTAATATGTCGCCCAATGATCGCTTTAAATCTGTGAAGCAAATTGATGCATGTATCAACTGTTTGAGTACCAAATATAAGACTGGTGTTTGTCAGTCAGCTTCTCGATGTAAAACTTGTAATAATAAACATCACACGCTTTTGCACTTCAAGCGAATCGAGTAGTATTGATTTGAGTGTTTGGTATTCGAACCCTTCTCCCACAGCGTCATCATTCCAAGTAAATAGTACACAACCGCCCTTGTCGCACGCACAGCCCGCGCCCGCGCAGCTGCCCCTTTCACTCCATCCATATCGTTTGCGCGTGCGCCACAACCGGCCAGACCAAAGCGTTATCACTCAAGCCGCTTCCCAATGTAACGCGTCCATTGCGGCGTCGTCTTTTGTTAAGATATTGTGGGAATTATTTCTACTAATATTATTCAAAAGTATGGATGGATGTTTGTTACTCTGTCACGTAAAAACTAATGAATGGATTTAAACGAAACTTTGCAATAATATAGCTTATACCTCAGAATAACACATAGGCTACAATTTGTTAAGATATTGTGGGAATTATTTCTACTAATATTATTCAAAAGTATGGATGGATGTTTGTTACTCTGTCACGTAAAAACTAATGAATGGATTTAAACGAAACTTTGCAATAATATAGCTTATACCTCAGAATAACACATAGGCTACAATTTGTTAAGATATTGTGGGAATTATCTCTACTAATATTATTCAAAAGTATGGATGGATGTTTGTTACTTTTTCACGTAAAAACTAATGAATGGATTTAAACGAAACTTTGCAATAATATAGCTTATACCTCAGAATAACACATAGGCTACAATTTGTTAAGATATTGTTATAAAGTTTGTAAGTATGGATGGATGTTTGTTACTTGGATGATTTTAATGAAATTTTACATAGCTTATGTTATCACGAGTATATAGCTTAAACACCAGAATAACACATAGGTTACAATTTATAAAAATATTGTGTCAATTCTCCAATATATGACAATAAGTGTCCTGCGCAAAGAAGTTGAGGCACCAGCATTCTAATACAATTGTTATTTCTTCACACCTCCATATTTCTCAAGTTCAGTCGGCACATATCGGAATAAAATATTCATATTCAACACAATACTTTGAGACGACACAATAGACAAACTTTGTCATTGTCGAGAGTTCCCGCAGACGACGCGCGTGCATGAAAGCATTAATGAAAGACGAGAAAGTACGTCTGGATCGTAGCAAGTGGAATTTATTTATTAAGGTTTACCACCTAAATACATAAATGTAAATTAAATATTAATATTTCATTTAAATAGTATCTTATAGTATGTTTTTTTAACACCTTTGCTCGTAAAGCTGATGTAATTCCACCGGTGTTAAATATGTAAAGAGGGTCATAAAACGCGTGTGTTACCAAAGGCAAATAATTAAGTTATAGTCCATACAAATTCCATAACAATTATTTGCCATTTCGCGCGCTCTTACTATTCAAATTTTGAACTAATCGCCGCGCGGCGCCAGTCAGTGTGCAGCACCAGCCGCCCTGTTAAAATGGCGGGAAAGCAACAGTGTGCATTCACAGATTGAGTTTATTTAAATGAAACAGAAAAAAAAAAGGTTTTTTACTGTTTCCTCGCATATGTGTTAAAAACGTCTTACTATATACATACGTGCGTATTGGTTATAACATGCTCGGTTCAATTACGCCTCGCATGTTATAACCATCATAACGCACTAATATCGTAATGTACTATGAAATTACAGGTAAGCACAAAATTATAGTTTACATTCAAAATCTAAGATGTCAGCAATGCAGAGTTATTAGAAACACAGAAATTTAGGTTATACAGTCATAGGTTATATAAAAAACCGAAAAATAAAAGGGTTTTACGTGGTAGTCCGTAGAGATATTTAGAGAAAAGTTGTGGAGCTTGAAAATGCCTACAAAAAAGTCAATGACAGCATATGTCTAACTCTATATTTAAAGTTACAAAAAGTAGTTTTCTAATATTAGTATAAATAATTTAATTTATAATATTAATAAAATAATTTAAATCATTAGGTCATAATGTATTTAAGTACGTCTTGCTTGTCCGTAGTCCGACAGCAGTGTACTTTAAATATGTTTATGTGATATATTAATATTTTTTCATATGATTAATCGACAACCTTTCAGTCTAAATATTTTTATCATGGCCCTTAATTTCAGAATGAAATAAGATTACACTTTAAACCTGTATTTAAAGATTATACTAATAATAATATAGATATTAAGGGAAATGATCTCATAATTAATAAACGGCCCCTAAAAAGCAAATATTTTATTTACATACAAAGTCATCAAGTTGCAGAAAACAACACGAAAGGTCGTCAAGTTGCAGAATATAACATAAAATGTCATCAAGTTGCAAAGTATGTCATAAAAAATCTACAAATTGTCAAGAAAGCTAGAAGTCATATTAAGCTGTTGTCTCAACAATAAGCAATAGTAACAAATCGGGAAATTCGTTTGATAATCAATAATATTTTTTGGAGTGGGACGCGTTAGTTTTTCACAACAATATCATAGTTATAATATTATATTCTCAGAAAGGAGCCCCTTAGACACACAATGACACCGTTGCATGAGAATTCCATTTTAATACAAAGATATCAACAATTACCCATTGCATAGATAATAGATTGAATTATTTAACCCTAAAGTATCTGTATTTATGGTTGATCTCCACTTTTAGGCAGCCTCTTAGACATACAATGGGGCTACCTTTGTGTTGAGAATTCCGTTTCAATACAAATGTATCAACGATTATCCATTGCATAGTTTTTTTTAGACCCAACTAAAAACTCTTCAGGGGAGGAAACTTGTGGTTGACTTACACTCACTGGAGCAGGATGGAAATCCACAGCATACAAAGGACCGCCATTGACTTGAGAATTCTATATCCAAACGAAGACATCAACAATTACCCATTACGTAGATAACGCTTTGATTCGAATCGCCGTCAGTTGAATGCGATTTAGAAGGAACAGTTGGTATAGGGGAACACTGGCCCTAAAATAAGAAAAGTGTAGCCGAAGAGAGACTGCGTTTTGCAGTTTTAGTATATTGTCGCATAAAATGTGGATATTTATAACTATATCTCATGGTATGCGACAATAACACTAACGCTGCAAAGGACTGCAAAGGAAGGGGGTTTTCAACAATAGAAAGAAGAAACGAATCACTCAAATTTGAAAACTTTGTTTGGTAAGTTTTTTTTTTACATTAGACATTTTTATAAATTACTTTGAGTTATTATTGAAATACTTTTATGAATTATTTAAATATATATATAATAGCATAGATAACATAGATTTGTATCGATGCTTTGTTTGCTAACGTACTGATAGATCTAGTCTTTTTTTAATATTTTGATATATAATTCCTGTACATTTACACAGACAGATAGACTGGGCGAATTAGTGACACTTTTTCATCAATACTCTAACTTTTCCTCGCCATGTTTAAAAATTCAAACGCAACTAAAAATACGAACTCACAGCAATAAGACGGTAGCAGGAAGTCCAGTAAGTAAAAGCGTGCTAAGCAATAAATGAACACATTTCTAAGAATTCAATTGTATGAAATATTTACGACTCTGTATTAATAATGTATTAAAAATGGTCAGTGAATTAAATGCTTATTGGGTCTAAATAGAAATGTATTGTTTCGCTATTAACAGTGGTTACTACGCTATAAAGAGTGTTTCAATACCAATCTAACAAATTAAACCAAACAAATCTTATCAAATTCTACGTTTTAAAGAGATTTACATTAAATAGAAGTTCGCTATATGCAATTCAGACTGTATTTTAATTAAACATCATTAATTCATTGAACATACTACTTACGCCATCTAGGTTGGTGAATAGAAAACTTTTCCGTGTAAGGTAAAAGTATTGCTATTTTGAAATGAAAATTTTATTGTGAATTAAATTTATCTTCAGTTAAGACGAAATACTTAGGTTTCTTTGGCTATTTAGGGTTCATCAGTAATCGGACTGAGCGTTTTGTTAGATATAAAGCTCGGAATTTTGTTAGTGTTAAATTATTTACGAAGATATTTCGATTATGGGTTGTAATTGTAATTTTTAGTAATACATTTTATGGGATAATTATAAAATGACAATTAATGGGAATAATGTTAATTATAGAGGGATAACTATAGGGAGATAATTATAGGGAATAATGTTAATTATAGGTGGATTAATATAGGTTAACTTAAGAAAAATTTTGTGAAAAGAAGAAGAATCACATTACCTCCCTCTTGTATTTTTTTTTTTGGTGATTTGAATACTATCAAATACTATAAAATAAAAATTGAATAATTAAAGGTATATGATGTTATGACTTTTCTTGAATTGTTAATGCTTTGTTATTTTCATAATTTAGCATTATATATCATCATAGTCATATAAAATTGTAATAGTATACAAATAGAACCTAAATTGGAATACAGAAAGGTATATGATGCTATGACATTTCTTGAATTGTGAATGCTTTGTTATTTTCATAATTTACCATTATCTATAGTCATGGTCAGATGAAATTGTAACAGTATAAAAATAGAACCTAAATTAAAATTATTTTTTTGTCTGAGCTACATACAAATTAAGTATAAGAAGATTATTTTGTTTTGACTGTGGGATAGTAAAAATCCTACATTTTGTGGCCACTAAGCCGCGATGGTGGTTACAAACTACAGAAGCTAATGTCAAAACGATAACCTAAAATCTGTGATTCGTATTCAGTCTATTAGACTTGTGAACCAATGGCGTAGCATCTTTGCCATTCAAAAGTGATTGTGAAATCCTATTTGAAGAATAAATTTTTGATTTTTTGATTTTTTATTTTACATGAAAAAATATCTTAAACTTCCCGAATAATATATTTTTAATAATGACTATATATATATATATATATATTGATTGATGGTAAAACCTGAGGAGTCACCGATTAATCATTATCTATACTTATAATAAATCTATAGAGAGGTCAACTCTGTACATGAAATATATTTCCAAAATAACTATCAGGGGGTGATTAGGGATTGATACTGATTCCAAAAATGCAATCGGTAAAAGTCTGTCTGTCTGTATAACCGTTATAGAAACAAAAACTACTCGACGGATTTTAACGAAACTTAGTACATTTATTTTTCATATTTCTGAGCTGGTTATAGTATACATTTCATCACGCTACATAGGAGCAGAGCAGTGAAGGGAAATGTTGGGAAAACGGGAGAAGTTACTTCATTTTTTAAGCTTCCGTCGCGTGTGCAACCTTAATGGTGAAAGCTACATAGAAAGTATGTATCACGAAAGTGTTTTCCTTAATATTACATAAAAAATACCCCACGACAGCATATGTCTATCTTTTATGGTTGACTCATAATAACACGTGTAACTCCCGATAGCTTAGCAGTTCGAAGCTTTCTGATTATATTTGCCTATTCTTACGTTTATAACGCTCTCAGTCATTAAAAATGCTACCTAAAATAACGATTCCACGCGGACAAAGTCGTGGGCACAGCTAGTATAAACTAATTTTGTTTATGGGTACTTCTATAATACTCATGGGTAATTTGTTGTAGTTTTGAATACCTTACCCTACAAGTGATGCAATACTGTGAATAAACTGGTTACATTCCACAGAGGTACATGGAAATCGAGTCAGTTTTCCACTTCCTGTCTATAGTTAGGAAAGTATATTCCTAACTATCTCAACTCAATGAAACACGGTCTTCGTGCCTTTTTTCGGATATCTCTTAGACCATAATAGATATACATAAGAAGTGGAGCGAATTGGTAAAGACATTGCCGTTAAATGAAACTTATAACTCGATATAAAAGGTTTATATCGGGTCAGTTTACGTAATGTGTTATCTTAACAATATCATTTGTGTTTATTAAAGTTCATATAATTGCTTATTAGAGAAGGTAATTAAGTCTTATTAAATTTCAACAATCTTGTGTTCACTTTTAATGAACTAATGACTGGGCCAGTATACTATTAATATATGTAAATGTTATATTAGTATTGAACATACTCTGTCTATGCATATATCATGACAATAGAATTTAAAATAGAATTGTTAAGAATATTATTTGATAATTCAGACAATAACATCTAATCATACTCGTATGTATGTAATTAATATTAATTGGTTAAATGTTGTTTATTTTTATGTTTAGATATTTATTTTAATTTGTTTTATTTAAAAGATATAAAATAAAACAAAATGGTTGCTGTTTGTGTTGTATGTGTATATATGTGCTATGTGTGTGAATAAATAAAGGGATGTGTGGGAAATAAATAAAGAATGAATAAAAGAATGTCTGAATTCGTGAAAGAAGGAGCTAGAAACTACAAGAGCAAGGATAGACAAATAATACGGCGACTTACTCAATACAACATCATCAAGAAGATCGGTCAGCGCCGATTTTGTAGTTTTGGTATATTGTCATATGACGTGAGTAAATGTTGCTATCACTCACGTCATTTGACAATCTGACTAACGCTGCAAAGGACACCAGAACCTACTGTCAAGCTGCCAAATAAAAACAAGACACATCTTTCTGTATACAAACAAATAGAACCTAAATTGGAATACAGAAAGGTATATGATGCTATGACATTTCTTGAATTGTGAATGCTTTGTTATTTTCATAATTTACCATTATCTATAGTCATGGTCTGATGAAATTGTAACAGTATAAAAATAGAACCTAAATTAAAATTATTTTTTGTCTGAGCTACATACAAATTAAGTATAAGAAGATTATTTTGTTTTGACTGTGGGATACAAGTGGGATACAACTACAAGAACAAGGACAGACAAATAATACGGTGACTTACTCAATACAACATCATCAAGAAGATCGGTCAGCGCCGATTTTGTAGTTTTGGTATATTGTCATATAACGTGAGGAAATGTTGCTATCACTCACGTCATTTGACAATATGACTAACGCTGCATAGGACACCAGAACCTACTGTCAAGCTGCCAAATAAAAACAAGACACAACTTTTTGTATACAAACGCAAAAGACAGATCGGAAGATGTGAAATTGGTTTGTAAATGGTACTTTCTTTGATGTTCAAAATAAGTAATATATAAGTATATGCCTATATATATAGTATATTGTATAAGTATAATTGTATTATATTTACGATTTTTTTACTTACTCGTAGACATGTCTATATAGTATAAAGCTAAGACACTCACCGCGTATGGAGAGCGCCTATCTTTTTTCAAATTATATTATAGTCTTCAATATAGAAGACTTCTACTAGATCAAGTGTTCTTATACAAGTTACTTAATAGTTGTCTGGATTGCCCTCAGATATTACAGGAAATAAAATGTACAGTACCCTACAAAGTACCTCGGTCATCTAGATATAAACTTTTTCCACCTCACCCATCTCGTGCTAACTTCACCTTGAAATATATTGCAATGTCAGTATAATACTGTATTTAAGAGCAACGCCCTCGTTATACATCTTTTGTAACAGCCTGTGCAAAAACAAAAAACGCGTAGTTTAAAAAATAAAACAAAATGGTTGTTGTTTGTGTTGTATGTGTATATATGTTGCATGTGTGTGAGTATGTGTGTGTGTGTGCGCTGTGTGGTGCGGAAGTCAAGTCTAGCGCACTATTATTGTTTTTATTATTCTGTGGATAACGCTGTTAGTTAGTATTGCCATGCATAGATATAGTTAACTAAATTATACTTTATATATTGTAACTGTTTGTTATCTCATAATAAATAAATAAATAAAGAGTTGCTGTCTGAATTCGTGAAAGAAGGAGCTAGAAACTACAAAAACAAGGACAAGGACAGACAAATAATACGGCGACTTACTCAATACAACATCACCAAGAAGATCGGTCAGCGCCGATTTTGTAGTTTTGGTATATTGTCATATGACGTGAGTATATGTTGCTATCACTCACGTCATTTGATAATATGACTAACGCTGCAAAGGACACCAGAACCTACTGTCAAGCTGCCAAATAAAAACAAGACACATCTTTCTGTATACAAACAAATAGAACCTAAATTGGAATACAGAAAGGTATATGATGCTATGACATTTCTTGAATTGTGAATGCTTTGTTATTTTCATAATTTACCATTATCTATAGTCATGGTCTGATGAAATTGTAACAGTATAAAAATAGAACCTAAATTAAAATTATTTTTTTGTCTGAGCTACATACAAATTAAGTATAAGAAGATTATTTTGTTTTGACTGTGGGATACAAGTGGGATACAACTACAAGAACAAGGATAGACAAATAATACGGCGACTTACTCAATACAACATCATCAAGAAGATCGGTCAGCGCCGATTTTGTAGTTTTGGTATATTGTCATATAACGTGAGGAAATGTTGCTATCACTCACGTCATTTGACAATATGACTAACGCTGCATAGGACACCAGAACCTACTGTCAAGCTGCCAAATAAAAACAAGACACAACTTTTTGTATACAAACGCAAAAGACAGATCGGAAGATGTGAAATTGGTTTGTAAATGGTACTTTCTTTGATGTTCAAAATAAGTAATATATAAGTATATGCCTATATATATATATAGTATATTGTATAAGTATAATTGTATTATATTTACGATTTTTTTACTTACTCGTAGACATGTCTATATAGTATAAAGCTAAGACACTCACCGCGTATGGAGAGCGCCTATCTTTTTTCAAATTATATTATAGTCTTCAATATAGAAGACTTCTACTAGATCAAGTGTTCTTATACAAGTTACTTAATAGTTGTCTGGATTGCCCTCAGATATTACAGGAAATAAAATGTACAGTACCCTACAAAGTACCTCGGTCATCTAGATATAAACTTTTTCCACCTCACCCATCTCGTGCTAACTTCACCTTGAAATATATTGCAATGTCAGTATAATACTGTATTTAAGAGCAACGACCTCGTTATACATCTTTTGTAACAGCCTGTGCAAAAACAAAAAACGCGTAGTTTAAAAAATAAAACAAAATGGTTGTTGTTTGTGTTGTATGTGTATATATGTTGCATGTGTGTGAGTGTGTGTGTGTGTGTGCGCTGTGTGGTGCGGAAGTCAAGTCTAGCGCACTATTATTGTTTTTATTATTCTGTGGATAACGCTGTTGGTTGCAGTATTGGCATGCATAGATATAGTTAACTAAATTATACTTTATATATTGTAACTGTTTGTTATCTCATAATAAATAAATAAATAAAGAGTTGCTGTCTGAATTCGTGAAAGAAGGAGCTAGAAACTACAAAAACAAGGACAAAGGACAGACAAATAATACGGCGACTTACTCAATACAACATCACCAAGAAGATCGGTCAGCGCCGATTTTGTAGTTTTGGTATATTGTCATATGACGTGAGTATATGTTGCTATCACTCACGTCATTTGATAATATGACTAACGCTGCAAAGGACACCAGAACCTACTGTCAAGCTGCCAAATAAAAACAAGACACAACTTTCTGTATACAAACGCAAAAGACAGATCGGAAGATGTGAAATTGGTTTGTAAACGGTACTTTCTTTGATGTTCAAAATAAGTAATATATAAGTATATGTATGTATGTACATATATAGTATATTGAAAAAGTATAATTGTAATATTAACGATTTTTTTTTACTTACTCGTAGATATGTCTATGTAGTATAAAGCTAAGACACTCACCGCGTATGGAGAACGCCTATCTTTTTTCAAATTATGTAGTATTCAATATAGAAGACTACTACTAGGTGTTCTTATACAAGTTACTTAATAGTTGTCTGGATTGGCCTCAGATATTACGGGAAATAAACTTTATAGTACCCTACAAAGTACCTGTACAATTACAAAAAAGCAAGTAGTTGAATCTTTCGCGCACCGTTTATCCACCTGTATACATGTAGTTTTCTATAAATTTATATGATTTTTTGTTTCGTATTCTGTTTGTTTTGTTTTTTTATTAATTACATTTGCTCATAGTTAATGTATACCGTGGCAACCTTTAATTAAGATAGCACTAAGCATAGTTTTAAGTATTATAGTGTCTATGAACATTGTGTTAGTGTATGTCTTGTAGGTTGTCCTAAATAAATAAAAATACATTAAACATACAATATGTATACTTGTTCGTAGTTTGTAATTCTTTCCAATAGACAATAAACATATGCCTTTTTGAGGCGCCTATTGCTTTGAACTTTATACTCTAGGTAGCTAACAAAGTTGCATGAATTGAATTAACAATGCACTAATTGCCAACTAAACTACTGTATGCTGCATAAATGCAATCAACATACTCCGCATTCGGAACTATACAAAATATCAACAATATTCAAGACACAAGAATTAAATTACAAAGTAAGTTGTTATGTATTAACATATTTTATTTATTTTGTTTATATAAATTAACTAATACATAATTTTTTTATACAGGTTTTAGGAGCAAGATCATATATTCGGTATTATTTAGTTATACAACATAGATTATGTAATACAACAACAACTAATACTTCGAAGCGATCTGACATTTTTACGATGCTTTTCCATGGTTTGAAACAAATAGGCTGAAATGAAATTTTTTGTAAGATTTTATGGAAATATGGCTACGTTTTCATTCAGAATAGAGTGTTCGAAACCAGAATTTTTAGTAAGCCTGTATGGAAGTGGGAAATTCGCTTGACCTGATTAGTAATATGCTTATTACTAAGACGCATAACATAAATAAATTCGACATCGTGAGTAAGAAAAATAATATATAAACGCGTCATATTTGCCTAATATTCGGATGCAATGGCTTTGGTTCCGCGTGTGCATTAATCAATGCATTATTTTGCTGTTCCATTATAATGCTTGACCTTTCCAGATATACATCATAACAATGCGTTTTATCATAAACTGTACAATTGGAAGCATTTCCACCGAATTGATTAATTTCGCGTTATCTACAACGATAATTTAACGTTTTAGGCATATGTAATTGTTCGATTATAGACCTGTTTCCTTACTCAGATCTATAATCTAACATCGACATATTCCAAAACGCGTCAGCTTGAGTCAGCTCCAAAGAACAAAGAAGCTACTATAACGTTCCAGAGTGATTCCGTAAGAATTTTTATTATATTGCTTTGATCGTTCAGTCCTGCTTCCGCTTATTTTATCATTATTATAAATAAGATATCTATTCTGATCATAGTAGAAGTAAGTAATTTTTTCATTCATTAATTTAAAATTTTAATTTAAAATATTCATAAAACGGATGCTTAACGTCCTGTATACTTAGTGTGTTATCTCAAAATTGCTTCCAACGTTCTGTAGGGTAAAGCCACAATGCACAAATGGACCAAAAACTTACTTAAAGTTATATTAAGGTTTGTGCATGAGAAAAGTGAATATTTGTGCAATTATACAAATAATTTTATTGCTATATCATAAACGCACAAATATCTGCACAACTATCTTCCGCTGCATTTTGACAATAAATTATCATCCTTTTACAGAATTATAATAAATAATTAATAATAATATTTCTTCCACTCACACCAATTAGCCTAGCCAGCCTAAAGTAAGCTGTGTAGTACGCTGGGTTAACGGATCTAGGGTAATGCATAAACATTCATATGTAAATATTTCTTATTGAAATATATATTAACATTCATCATACAAAAATCTGCCCCACGGAGTCTTGAACTCACTCGACTGCGGAGGTCGGCGGTATTATATATTTACAAAACATCTTTGAAATACAAGACATGGAAACATCGAAAAAAAAGTGAGTTGCTTTGCTTTTGTAAAATTTATTGTTTCTTGTTCTAAGCATTTACTAATATACATTTTATTTCCAGGTGTTATAGGCTATATCATATAAGCACAAATGACCATCCGCTGCATGTTGGCAATCAGTACCCATCTTTCAACAGAAGTATATTATATACATATAAATACAAGACATGGAAACATCGTAAAAATGTGAGTTGTTTTGCATTTATTTAATTAATTTATAAATAATCACTAATATATATTTTATTTTCAGGTGGAATGAGCTATATCATATTTCGGCAGTAACTGGCTATTATTTGGAAATTTAACTGTGAAGGAAGCCCTACAGGTCGCATGCACTGGTAGAATTAGCGCTCGACAGTACTGTCTGTAGCCATTTTTTTCTAGTTCTCTATGCCTGTACATTTTATTGAGGATTAATTAACATTAAAGTTTCTATATGTGACTTTATAATTTTTTAACTGAAGATGTATATATAAGTTTAATATTAAGAGTTACTTTCTGCCACTGCTCTGTATAGTTTTCATTGATTTTTGTCTAATATATATTTATTCCTAAACAGGCTATAGGAAGAAATATATAATTTTGATTGTTTATTTACTCACCTGAGCATTGGTCTCTCTTAAATATAAACAGATAAAATGTTTGCAACGTATAAAAATATTTCACAAATACTTCCATAAATCTAAAATTTGATTACATCTCTTGAGTGTTTTTTATTTGAAAATTAATTTTATTTATTTAATGCTTTATAATAGTCGTTTTGAAATGAACTTAAACAAACCGGCGTCAATTGTGTAAAATATTTACTCCTACGCATCTAATTCTGAGCATTATTTATTGTTTTATGGCTCCGGCTTAATGCAGATTTAAAATTGACTCCTAATTCGTTTTACACGAACGAAGTAACCACTAACGAAGTGACAGCAGGTTGAGAAAATTGATAAAAGAAAAAACAGCGTTCAGCGTTATTAGAGCAAGTTTATCACACAAGAAATAATGCCTCTTTTGCCCCCCAAACAAAGGCATATCCTTTTTTATTTCCAAAAAAATTTTTTATGGTTTAGTTATTTGCATATAATAAAAAAAAAACTTATTGCAGAAATTTGTTGCTTTGACTAACATCTGGGACACTACGAAGGATGTCAAAATGTTAAAAACCCAGAATTCGGAAGTATGTAACATTTCCTTAACACGCAAGACAAAGGAATTTTATTTCAAAGTGGGTAATAATCAATTAATAGACTTTAGTTTATATTTTTTACTAATAAATACAAAATATTTGTTATAGGTTTATTATCAAAATCATAATAATACAGTCGTGACACGTTCGAACTAAAATTAATATCCAACGTTGAATGCATATTGAATTTAACACTTTAGCGAGGACTTTAAGAAGAATTCCATTAGAAAATTATAATTGTATTGATTTGAAAAAAGAATCCGCAAGTAAGGAATGTTATTCTGTTTTATTACATTTTTATGCTGATACCGATTCCCAGAAGTATATATTAAAAACTCCTTTTGTTTAATAGACAAATCAATACAATTCGCAAGAATTGTGTAAGCGTAGCAATATAGGCTACGCCGTAGTCTACGCTGTAGTCTACGACGTAGCACGAGCGGTAACTGCGTACTGTATAAATGAAATTCGTATTCGGCATAATAAAATGAATTTGAACCAATCCTTCGACTTTAATGATACTATCTCGTAAGGAATTCAACTCAGGTTAATTAACGGCATGAGACTGCAGTATTAGTTACCTATATGCCGCGACGTCTAGCCGGATTAACATGATCTACCTCTATAACGTGCAGTTGCTACAACTAAGTATTTCAGGCGACCTTGTTTATCTAGAATCCATACCATTGGTTTCTGGATAACCTTAGTCACGTCTGTACAAAATGGTTCATTTTTTTTTCCCTGTTGAGCCTTTTACGATTACAATTTTATTGCATTTTAAATATTTTCTAGAATAATAAATAACGAAATGGAAATTTTATATGTGCAATTTTCTAGTGAATAAAATGTTTCATATATTGTTATAAATTTTAATTTATTCATAAGCTTATTAGATACATGAGAATATACGTTTCAAATTTATATTTTACGCTTTGATTACATACAACAAACATGTAAATGAATAAGTAATACGAAATTCGAAGTTTATATTTATTTAAATGAAAAAGGGGGGAAAATAGAGCCTGAAAGTTTTTGTTTGAATAGGTTCCCAAACTATAGAACTACTTTTGATGATATAGAGGTAATTTTACATGTTACTTCCGGAAAATATCTTTTTTGTCAAGGCTTAGGCTGAGTTTAGTCGGTAGGCCATTCTCGTCGTTTGGAGATCGAAGTAATTACCCCGGCACTTGGTTGGGGTGGTATCCATGAGGATTTTCAGCCTCTCCTTTCCAGAGAGACAAAAAAAATAATGTTATAACGGTATATTACATATTTGCAATATAGTCTAAATATTGTAAATGTGCAATATTGTTAACATATTAAAAATATGCAATATTTTTAAAATATTGCAAATATGCAATATTGTTAAGTTGAAATAAACTATAGCTCTGGTTCATTCATAAGTTCCAATATTCTTTCGATGTTTATCTATCATTTTGAATGAATATACGGACGGCGAACAGATTTCAGAGTAGATTTTAAGCGTTCAATTTGATTAGAAAAAAATACACCAAAAAATTATGTTATAACGGTATATTACATAGACTTGTTGTTATAATCACTCCCTATCTATTGTTCGAAATAGGTTTGGAAGGTATCTGACTATTAAAGTACTCGGTGACAAAGGCTGTCACGAGAGATACTTGTTTAGTACTTGTACGAGTATCCCAAACTCACGCGTTGTTTGTCAATTCACATAATTCATAACACCCATCCCCGGGGGCCGCTACAACTATATTGTCGCTTACTCATGTAACTCGGTCGATTTGTATGTAAATTTGTTTATTTTAATATATAGTTATGTATTATTTTAAATTACAAATTATGAATACATTACTTGCGATTTATTTTGATAATATATTGATGAATATTTATGATAGAATACAAGAAAGAGGAGAAATTATTTTTTTATTAAAGATAAGATGGACATGAAATTTCTATTCAAAATTTCAGGAACACCTTGGATTGACCGCAATCGTAATGCAAATGTTTGCTAAATGTCAGAGTCTCACGTAAGCGAAAGCGTTATGCGATTCCCTTATTTCTAAAGCTATATGCCCGTACTAATGTTCGCATGCACCCCGCATTGTATCGGATTACCAGATATTTACAAAACCTTGTCTCTTCTCTTTCTCTGCAACAATTTAGAAGAAGAATAACAGAGTTGTTGAGAGCATCATGACTTTATTTCTCTTTTTTTTATTCGGCTTCGTCATTCCATCATCTATAATATTAATCACCTGAGTTGTTTTCCTATGTTATTTTATTTTTATATTTTTTTAATAGTGTTTCTTTATTTGACTGTGTATTTTACTTTTATTACTGCCTTAAAAAATGGTTTTATTCTATAAGTTAAGGATTCGTAATATATACATATAATAATGTAACGATTGCTGGTGGTCCTAATTACAAAAAAATAAGAACGATCCGAAAGCCTATAATAGAATATTTCATATTAGAATACAAGTCATTCTCAATAAAATCTCAAGGAACCGCTAACATAAAGCGAGTTACCGTGATCTGACGTTATCTTCATAGATGTGCTGTAGGTATATAAATAAAACATTCATTCAATCAACTACCCGCATCCGTATAACAATCGAGATAAAATAAGTGACTTCTCGTACATACTGTATTTAAGAGCAACGACTTCGATATACATCTTTTGTAACAGTCTGTACAATAACAAAAAAACACGTAGTAGAAAATATAAACAAACTGGTTGCTGTTTGTGCTGTATGTGTATATGTTGCATGTGTGTGAGAATGTGTGTGTTTGTGTGCGCTGTGTGGTGCGGAAGTCAAGTCTAGCGCACTATTATTGTTTTTATTAATCTGTGGATAACGCTGTTGGTTGCAGTACTGCCATGCATAGATATAGTTAACTAAATTATACTTTATATATTGTAACTGTTTGTTATCTCATAATAAATAAATAAATAAAGAGTTGCTGTCTGAATTCGTGAAAGAAGGAGCTAGAAACTACAAGAACAAGGACAGACAAATAATACGGCGACTTACTCAATACAACATCACCAAGAAGATCGGTCAGCGCCGATTTTGTAGTTTTGGTATATTGTCATATAACGTGAGTAAATGTTGCAATCACTCACGTCATTTGACAATCTGACTAACGCTGCAAAGGACACCAGAACCTACTGTCAAGCTGCCAAATAAAAACAAGACACATCTTTTTGTTACAAACGTAAAAGACAGATCGGAAGAGCGTCTTCATGCTATGTATATATATATATATATATATATAGTATATTGTACTCGTATAAGTATAATTGTATTATATTTACGATTTTTTTAACTTATTCGTAGATATGTCTATGTAGTATAAAGCTAAGACACTCACCGCGTATGGAGAGTGCTTAACTTTTTCGAATTATATAGTCATTAATATAGAAGACTACTCTAGATCAGGTGTTCTTATTCAAGTTACTTAATAGTTGTCTGGATTGCCCTCAGATATTACAGGAAATAAACTTTATAGGACCCTACAAAGTACCCATATAATTACAAAAAAACAAGTAGTTGACTATAAATTTATAAGATACTAGCTTTCTGCCTGCGGCTTCGCCTGCGTGGATTTCGGGATTGGGTCTATAGAGGGTTAACGGATATCGCTTTTGCCCACGACTACATATGCGCGGAACTCGGTTTATGGAGCGAAGGTCTTATCGCGCTTCCCGTGGGACTATCCGTTTTTCCGAGATAAAAAATACCGCAAAACCTTGCTCAAGAATCATTCTATCTATTGATGAAAACCGCATGAAAATCTGTACAGTAATTTTTAAACGAAGCCTTTATTGCGCATGCCGTGGAATCTGTCAATTTTTACGGGATAAAAAGTAGCCTATGTTACTCGGGGATAATGTAGCTTTCCAAAGGTGCAAGAATTTTTGAAATCGGTCCAGTAGTTTCGGAGCCTATTCAATACAAACAAACAAACAAATCTTTCCTCTTTATAATATTAGTATAGATTTTGTTTTGTATTCCGTTTTGTTTTCTTTTTTATTAATTACGTTTGCTCGTAGTTAATGTAAACCGTGGCAATCTTTAATTAAGATAGCACTTAGCATAGTTTTAAGTATTATAGTGTATATGAACATTGTGTTAGTGTATGTCTTGTAGGTTGTCCTAAATAAATAAAAATACATTAAAAATACAATATGTATACTTGTTAGTAGTTTGTAATTCTTTCCAATAGACATTTATACGTACGAATACAATAAACATATGCCTTTTTGAGGCGCCTATTGCTTTGAACTTTATACTCTAGGTAGCTAACAAAGTTGCATGAATTGAATTAACAATGCACTAATTGCCAACTAAACTACTGTATGCTGCATAAATGCAATCAACATACTCCGCATTCGGAACTATACAAAATATCAACAATATTCAAGACACAAGAATTTAATTACAAACTAAGTTGTTATGAATTAACACATTTTATTTATTTTGTTTATATAAATTAACTAATACATAATTTTTTTATAAAGGTTTTAGGAGCAAGATCATATATTCGGAATTATTTAGTTATACAACATAGATTATGTAATACAACAACAACTAATACTTCGAAGCGATCTGACATTTTTACGATGCTTTTCCATGGTTTGAAACAAATAGGCTGAAACGAAATTATTTGTAAGATTTTATGGAAATATGGCTACGTTTTCATTCAGAGTGTTCGAAACCAGAATTTTTAGAAAGCCTGTATGCAAGTGGGAAATTCGCTTGACCTGATTAGTAATATGCTTATTACTTAAGACGCATAACATAAATAAATTCGACATCGTGAGTAAGAAAAATAATATATAAACGCGTCATATTTGCCTAATATTCGGATGCAATGGCTTTGGTTCCGCGTGTGCATTAATCAATGCATTATTTTGCTGTTCCATTATAATGCTTGACCTTTCCAGATATACATCATAACAATGCGTTTTATCATAAACTGTACAATTGGAAGCATTTCCACCGAATTGATTAATTTCGCGTTATCGATAACGATAATTTAACGTTTTAGGCATAGGTAGCTGTTCGATTATAGACCTGTTTCCTTACTCAGATCTATAATCTAACATCGACCAATTCCAAAACGCGTCAGCTTGAGTCGGCTCCAAAGAACAAAGAAGCTACCATAACGTTCCAGAGTGATTCTGATAGAAGAAACGGTGCAAGAAACTTATCATTATCAGCTTTATCAAAAGTAATAACAACATTTACAATAAATTATCACATTTCCATACAACGTACGTACAATAAATGTGTTTACAATTTATGCGGAAAAACAAATATTTACACTTTATAATGTAATGTTTTCAAATCAGCGTTAGCATCATTAAAATAATGATTGACTTGATAATAGCCCTTACTCATTAGCGTCTTTTTAACATGTACCTTGAACTTATGAAAAGGTAATTTAGCTACACTATGTGGAATCTTGTTATATCCATTTATGCATTTGCCCATAAACGAACCTCTATTTTTCTGTACCCTGTACGTTGGAACGGCAAGTTTACTTTTTTTCTGTACTTAATGCATTTGAAATTATTATATTAGTATTTGGCGACAAATGAAAAACATGAAACATTTTTCATATTTTGCATTTCTCGTACTTAATAAAGAAGTTTCACGCCTGTCTTATACGAGTATCCTATAATAATATCTGTGGACATTATAAGGCATTAAACATTTCTGTTGAGCGTCAGAAATGTTCACAAAGGCTAGAGGTAATTGTCATAATACCATCCAGAGAAAAATAACAAGTTTATTACAAGAATTTAGCGAGTAAAATACAGGATCAGGCAGGCTCTATCTAAACGAGTCTTCACTGCAAACAATTCGAATAATGCTATTTGCAGTGGAAACAAGTGAGCTTTTAGTACAGATATAAACCTCCGGCTTATCTTGAATTTGTAGAATATCTTTCACATGTATAAAATCTTTCTTCAACGTATCCTAAATCATCGTAGAAAGTAAACCGTGTCTATGTCTTTGACTGTTTCATCCATAACTTATCCGTAAAAACTGGGTTCAGGCTCAAGTTCTTTATTGTGTGCAAGGTATAATGTACAATACAGTTATTGAGGAACAGAGAATCCTACCTTTTGAGGCGTATACACACTTATAATAATTTAAATAATTACTGATTCATCATCATCGCAGCTCATATACGTCCCCACCGAGGGGCTCGAGCCTACCCTAACTACGTTAGGGCGATTAGGCCTTAGTCAACCACGCTGGCCCAATGCAGGTTGGTTGACTACGTACACCTTTGAATCGCTTCGCAGATGTACGCAGGTTTAGGAAACGTCGGGTAAATGTAGATATGAAATTCGGAACGAAAAACACATTGGTACACGGTGGGGATTAGATCGCGGGCCTCTCGATTCTATCCTGCGCACAAATCAGTGCCGAGACCACAGCGCCACCGATGCTCTTTACTGATTTTTTAATTACTGATATACTATAAAAACATTTTCCTACAAGCCAATTCTTCACAACTTGTTTAAACATAAAACGATTTGACACTATTTTAAAATTGCTTATTATAATTTTTAATGGGTATTGCGGAAGTGTTTCGTTGAATCAATGTTAATTTTGCATTTAGCTTGTACAATTTGTGCCTATATGTCGAGAGCAAATTTCCATTTGAGATTACATTATTCTCTTGAAACAAGTCTCTGTTATTATAAACAAATTAATATATAAATTATTACGGACAGGATTAAATATGAAATAGCTTATTTCTCGCACTGCGCGAGGAGTGACTTACATGGCAAAAGCAATGGCAAAAGGTTTAATATGTTACTATTATCGCAGAGGAATGTGAGTTGCTGATAATGTAAACAAGAGCCACGCATCCTCATATTGACTGTAGTTGCAAGTCTTGACAAAGGTGATTGTTGGCTCGCAGCCAACTCGTCAGGCCGGTGTGTGCACGGTACGTGTTGTAAAAAGCCTGCAGATATTATGCCAGTTTATGCTCGCAGCTCAACGATATTTCGTAGTTTCGATAATCGTATCCCTTCGATTTCTGGTTCAGTGTTTATGTCAAATAATAGGACTTGTAGTGTAAGAAAAAACATAGTTACGCAGGTGTATTGGGGTGTAATTAATTTAATACATTTTTACATCACAACTCAGTCGGTATATTTTATTAGACGTGACAGCCAATGGAATGTCATACTACAGACACGGTGTTTCCATTGACAATAAAAAACCACGAAGTAAGCAACTTTTAAAGATATCTTTAAAATTAAGAAACACCTTTAGGAATTACATAATAAGGATTTAAATTATGAAACTATTTGTATGTATTATACAATAGGCGTTGAAATAAGAAATGGAAATATAAAATTCTTCCCCCGTTACTTTTTGAATCGTTTACACAGATGTCCATGTTAAATTTAAGTAAACAATTTTTGAAAATAAATAGTGATATAAGATTACACTATAAAGTCAAAATATAACGTGAAAATAAATATTACTAGCTATTAAATTAAAACAAAGTTATAAAGATAGACGAATGAAAAGACGTGGACGAACGAAAACAAAGAAAGTTCAAATACACAGTATTTTTTTTTATAATGAGATAATTAAGAATCTATCGATAATTAGGAATCTTTCCGATAAAATGTCGTCGCTAGAAAGTCGGCCGCGTGAGGCAACGTAAATGTTTGCGTGGTTGCATTCAAGATACTAAGTAACATTCAACTTGATCCTCGAACTGTAACAAGAAACTCGACGAACGCCTTAGTACGGAACTAAGAACTATGTAAGAAAGTTACAAAACTTTAATTAGTATAACGTAGCTTCTAAGAGAATATTATGTCTGCGGCGACTATAACTAGTCTTCTGTTTGTTTACTTTTGCATACACACACACATATGCACTTTGAACATAATTAAAGTACGACAACCAACATTAATCACTGAATGATGTACTAACTTTATTACTTATAGTTTATTACTTATTATTTATGTGTTTTTATATATATACTAATAAAAAAATAGTTTTATATATAGGATATTTTTTTTTACTTCTGCGTGAATGTTTTTAATATGTATTTATTTAGACTTGTATTTATATTTATATACACGCACATATATATGTATATTTATAAGGGCAAACAAGGATTTATTTTACGTAAAATCGTCGCAATTTATTGGTAAACACGAAACCCTCTGGTTGTAGCAGAATACCAGTGCTGTGCTCACATCATGTTGGTAGTAATTCCAGTCACTTAGCTACGACCCGATACGATACGATTTAAGTTAATATTATTTTAAGTCCTTTTATATTATTATGTTTGCTTGTGATGTAGACGGCTATAAATCTATATATCATACACATATTTTCCGTTAAAATGCACTCAGATCAGTGGTGATATATGAATCGGACGTGTGAGACATGTATAACTATTTCTACATATCCTAAATAAATAAATATATACATATATATACCAAAATAATATATACTTAATATATTAATTCATCATAGCTCATATACATAGAGACGTATATCTGTAGGGATTGAGGGGCACGAGCTTATTTTTTTTTATCCGTAGGGGATGGTAGTTAATCCTCATAAGGGGTGCGCTACTATTGTAGTCGTCTTAATAACCCCTTGGTGCTCAGACGACCTTACACCGGATACCACCCGCGCCCGTTCTAGTTAAATTTCTTAGAGCAATTACGGCCGTTGTCATTCGCGCTGGCCCAGTGCAGATTGATTGAAGACATACACCTTTTAATTGACTTCACTATAAGAGTTTAACGAGGAGACAAACGAAACACATAAATCGACCGTATTCGTATACCAGTGCTGAGACTACAGTGCCGATTGACATATAAATAAGATTATATCTATATAGATACATACATCTAATATATATAAATCTCATGTCACAATGTTTGTGCTCAATGAACTCCTAAACTACTTAACCGATTATAATAAAATTCGCACACCATGTGCAGTTCGATCCAACTTGAGAGATAGGATAGTTTAAATCTCAAATTATCATCATCATCATCATCATCAATTTTAAAAATTCTTTCACCAATAGAAAGCCACATTATTGCGGAGTGTCATCATCATCATCATCATCATCATCATCATCATCATCATCATCATCATCAGCGGACGGCGCGCGATGGCTTCGGGTTTAATTCAGTTCGCTTTCGTGCTCGCTTCGGGGATTATTAATATTATGCCCAACGAAGTGGGCGCGGGTCAGCTAGTATGTATATATAAACATATACATAAGCCACGCTAATGTAAGATACTCGAAATACTAATCAGTAGTAGGTTGTAGCAAAATACCAGTGCTTTGCTCACATTCTTTTGTGAGCAATTCTTATTACTGAGCCTTTTAAACTTCTACAGCACACACAGCTCTTGGTTTGTACTGGGTTTCTGGTTTTAAGAAAATGTTATTTTAGTTTCCTTGCGTTCCTTTATTTGTGTGTGATGAAGATGTTTCGTAAATATTTTTTTTAACTATCTATCTAATACTGCGCAGACGAAATCGTACCAGCACCTGCTAGTTACGAATAATTATGAAACTTAGTTTCGTAATGCTAGTTATTAATATTTGTGAAACGATGCGATAACAACTGTCCACAGAAAATCGGACGTGTGCGAGATTACACGTGTCTGGATAGCAGCATTTCATGATAATGGTGGCTTCCAACTTAGTCTGCTGAGGGAAAGAAAGAACTTCTCAAAAATGTTTGTAAGCGAACAGAGAGCTGTCTTCGGAAAGTCATTGTCCGGGGTCATCAATAGAGTAATGCCGTTACTTTTGTAATAATAATACAAGATACTTTATAAACATTTCAAACAAGACAACATACGAGTATGCCTGATTATTATCTATATTTGTAATAAATCTATAGAGAGGTCAATTCTATACTTGAAATATATTCCCTAAATCAAGTGATTAGGGGTCGATACTGATGCCTAAAATGCAATCAGTAAAATTTTTGTCTGTCTGTATTACGGTTATAGAAACAAAAACTACTCGACGGATTTTAACGGAACTTGGTACAATTATTTTTCATACTTCTGAGCTGGTTATAGTATACTTTTCATCACGCTATAATCACTAGGAGCAGGTGAAGGGAAATGTTGGGAAAATGGAATAAGTTACTCCATTGTTAAACTGCCGTGTCGCGTGTGCAACGTTAATGGTTAAAGCTACACAGAAATCATGTATGACGGAAATGTTCTTCAGAAAATTATATAAAAATACCCCATGACAGCATATGTCTATCTTTTATGGTTGACTCACAATAACACGTACATACATACATACACTCACGCCTTTTTCCTACGGGGGTAGGCAGAGATTACGTCCTTCCACTTGCTACGGTCCTTACATATCTCTTTCGCTTCATCTACTTTCATAACATTCCTCATACATGCTCGACGATTGCGGGTACTTCTGACCTGGCCTTTTTTGAGGACACTTTCGATTTGTTCGAAATATGTTCGCCTAGGTCTTCCTCGTCCCGTGTCTCCACTCACTCCAGCTTCATAAATCATTTTGGTCAGTCTACTTTCATCCATCCGTTCCACATGCCCAAACCACCCAAGCATCCCTTTCTCTATTCTTGTCACGATATCCTCTTTCAAACCACATTTCTTTCTAATCACTTCATTATACAATCTGTCACTCAGTTTTACTCCTGCCATACAATAACACGTGTAACTGTAAAAATACACTAGTCAGTCTAGCCTAAAGTAAACTGTGTAAGGCTTGCGTTATGGGATCTAGGGTAACGGATAGACACACGTATGTATATAAATATTTTTAATAGAAATATATATTACCAACCACGACTAAAGTATAATTACTGAAATTCACATTCAATTCGTTGTTGAATAACTCTTTTTTCTCGAAAAACCGTTTTTTTTCATATTCTTTTTCGGCTTATGCCGTCCGGTTGTGGATCTCTCTCCCGGAGGGAATAAGGAGAGCACGAACACTGTAGTCCTTTAAGAATCAAGTCCGTGTTCACTTCCTGTCAAAGATTCCTTAACTTATACTAGTTATAGCCTATTATCTTGTCCAATTACTACACCCATCCTATGTTTAAATCTCCTTTTAATACTTCTCTGGTCCTAGGTTGCCTGGGAGAGACTGCTGTTTAGCAAGAAGGCCGCTTTTTGTACATTTGAGTTGTTTTCTTTATTTTTGTGTATTTAATGTATACATTAAAGAGTTATGTTATGTTTTATTTTATCTTTTAAAGCCTTACACGAATAACTGTTTAAAGTAAGGCCTGTATTTGACATTAATTCGTGTGTCAAAAAAGTGTTCTCACGTTTCGAAGTCGTCTTTTTTGGTACCCCACTTTTATGCAAATTTACCCTTAAACATAACAATTTAACACGAATACTCTAGTTTGTGTCAAATTGTTAAGGCAAAGGAAAGTAATTGAATCAAACCACTTTGTTGATTAACGTAGCCGTCGTCAGCGCTGTCTGCTCGCGCCCGCATTATCGCGTCCAATCACCTGTCAGATGCAGGCTGGTTTCAGTGCACTTCTGAATTAGCAGCCTGACTGCGATGTGTTCGCAGGTAATTGAGGAGGTATTCAGTCTATGTCGTCTTTATAAATGCAGGTACCCGCATTAATTGCTTACGCGTCGCTATTACGAACGACATAAGAGCTGTCTCAAGACCAGTTTCATTTTTCATTTAACAGTTTTAGTCATGTTATTGGATACTACTCTGAAACTAATGCTTACTAATATAAAATATGCGAAAGTATATCTGTAAATTAGTCACGCTTTCATCTCAAAAACACAGAACCGATTTAAATGAAGTTTAATATATTGATTGTCTGTCGCGACACGACATAGGTTAGTTATTAATACGAATAAAGGTCCGTAAGGGATTGAAAAAGGGGGTGTACAATTTGTATAGAAATACGTCATGCTTAAAGTCTGAATCTTACTTTTTAGGTTTTTTATTATTTATTTATTACAGTACTGCTACATGATACATATTAAAAGTACGAAAAAGTAAGTAATATATATATACAAAATTTTTTGATCTTCATTACAATAAAAGCGTTAATAACATTCGCAATAACTACCTATAAATTACCAAAAAAATAGTTGTACTACTAACCAACATGCATCTTACATAACACGGGCAAAATATTCATATACTTTTTTACAAAAACCCGAAACTCCGTTATCAAAGACATCAAGATCGGGAATATTTTGGAACAATAAATTATAGTCGGTATAAATTCTTACCAAAGGCGACTGCAAGCCCAGATTGGTCCTGGCCATCGGAACAAAGAATAATTTATGTATACGACCTCCGGGGTACTTGTAAGACACTAACAATGACACGCTTGATGTTAAGTCACCACAAGTTAGACATCCATTAATTAATTTATACAAGAAAACCATATTCAACATCATCTTCTATTATGAAGGCTTATCATTTTATAATATGATAGTCTCTGACTGTATGGTTGTCTGTGAGAGAAGCCGTGAGTACCAAATGCAAGATGCCTAGTAAATGATCGTTGGATACCCTCAATTCTCTGCGAATGTACCGAATACTATGGGTTCTAGACACTAGAGGCAATGTCCAGATGGCTACGCACTAAAATGTTATACAACAAGATTTTTGTTCTAATATTATGAAAACCTTTAGTGTTTCTCTTTAAGCATTTTTTGCAGCTTTGGACACTATTGAATTAACGTGTGATTTGAAAAGTAATTTACTTTTCAATAGTAACTCCTAGATCGCGTATTTCATCTACCTCAATTAGAGTTGCGCCGGCGATCTCATACCAAGTAACAAGTGGTTATCAAATAAAAGATAAACAAATTTGTTTAAATAGGCGTTGATAGTGTAAGATCCCGAAAAGGACACAAGGACAATTCTACCGCGGGAAAATGTATATACCCTGAAAAAATAATAGTATGATGATATTTGGACACATGGCGGAGAATATTAGATAATTTTTACAAAATTCGATATAGCGGACGGATAGGCGAAACCATACACTTCACGACTTTAATTGTGTAGTACAATTATACATACATTCATACATATAATCACCCCTCATTCCCATGAGGGTAGGCAGAGACAGTTTCCCACTTGCTACAGTCCAAACATACTTTCTAACTTCCTCGATTTTCATTAATATTTTCATGCTCACTCATCCGTCAGTTACGAGTACTCTTGACATGAGCTATATCACTTATTTGTCTTAAATTATATATAACGAGTTCGTGCCCGCGAATTCGTCGGCTGCGCAGGATTATTATTTCGAGTATCTTTTGTTAGCTTGACGTATATCTTAGCAGCCTATGTATTATTTTGATGTATACGCTGTATTGTAGTTTCATTAAAATGCATTTATTTATTTAAACTTTATGTACAATGGAATGCAATGGTACATTATCTACCAATCAAACTTCAGGTGATGCAAAGATATAAAGAGGCAAATGCACAAAAGACATTAAAACAGATGGTATCATATACGAGTACATAATAAATAGTATTGTAAATTAGTTTTGAACAGTTTTCTAACTGTGACTTCGTCTGCTTTAGATCTAAATCTGCTTTCCTCAAGCAACATTAAAACGAATTTCGGAAAAACAGCCCAGTTGTATTTTTAGTATCAACTATAAGTTCTCTTATCAATAACTTCAAATTGATTAATGTTTGAATACCGTGACATTTTAATTAAAGTGCATACGCCACAATAAGCGCTAACGCGTGCTCATTACGGAAACTGCCTATTCAATTTTATTATTTAATTTTACAGTGAATGGTATCACTGCTGCCTTAATTTCCACATCGAAGCATTGTAAATAATGAATGCTAGCCGCTCGTTGACCCCACTCGATCAGGCGTCATTTTAGCGCCTCCGTCAAACATGTTAAAACAGGTTTATTGAAAATAAGCCTTACACCCTCAGTAATAAAGTGCTACAAGTTTCTAAAAACGTCGCTGTAACTACATGATAATTATTTGATCATTCAGTAGAGTGTTTTCAGTATAATAATTTAAATCAAATTCATCTTTATTCAACACAAGCTTATACAGGCACTTATTGACTTCAAAACAAATTTAAACACAAGAGAACAAAAATCTTGTGCGTGCATAGCAAGAGAAAAAAGTATTTTTTCAACTATTCATTTCCAACTTCTTTAGCAATATTATTATAATACATAAATGAGAGCAATCATTTATGTATGTATGCTTACATACACACTACATGTCAACATATCAAAAAGAATACTGTATAATAAATAAATGACGTGAATGAAATTACCAAATGTGACTTAACGAACATAATATTACTTCACACTCTAACAAATTGACAATTAACTTTGCTACCCAGCTATCGTTTAAAAATTCGCACACTTCCTATTTTGCTTTGCAGCCATTAAAATGATTGCTTATTATTCCTGGACCTCTGAAATTGAGTCGCGGTATTTATGTAGGCGCCGTTGCATCAACTCATTTACTGAATAATGCCGGCGGCACCGCTCTGAGCACTAAGTAATTGAAAATGCAGCGGTGTAGAAAACTCACTGGCGTTTATCTAAATAACCGTTAGGTGGGAGAAAATATTAATTGTCCATAAAACATTTAACAAAAAAGTTAAAGAGTGGTTGGTACACCGGTTTCAAGGTGGAGCCATCTCCGAAGTCTCGGGTTCGTATCCCGGTGCGGGCAGATGTTAGTGTGATGAATGCGAGCATTTGTACCTTAGTCTTGATTGTTAATATATTATATTTCTATCAAAATATTTATATACGTATAATATATGTATGTCTATCCGTTACCCCAGATCCCATAACACAAGGCTAATTGGTGTGGGTGCAAGGAATATTTAATTATTTGTTTTTTTTTTTGTTATTTATATAATAGGGGGTCAGCTGAATCTGGAAGTGGACTGGAAACCTCTGGATTTTACAACAAAAATGCAATTAGGCCAATTCAATAGCAAAAGTAAAGGTCCTTTTGAAAGTTTATGGAGTAGAAATCTTATCAGAGCAATTCAATCACGACAGATTCCGAAATCCCGAGCTTGTGGACATGACTTCGAGTTATCAGAGCACACAGACCTGGCAGATTGCCAACATCTGAAGCACTATATATTATTCTACAAATGCTATGTACACTCAAATACACAGTACTATTGAGCGTTGATCATGACATCGGTGGTTCATTATTAGTCATAGACATAACTTTCCTTTCCAGACCTCCGGAATATTTGTCATGAGCCACAATGCTTTTTGAGTTTCTGAGTTTCATATCTACACATAACTACAATAAATCTCACATTGTGTTCCAACTGCATTTGGTCTAAACCAGTTCTACAGATTGATCAAGTTTACAATATAAAATTAAATTGAATTTAATGTTATTGTATTAGGACATAATAAATAAATAAATATTTCTTACCATAATCACCAATTAGCCTAGCTCAGAACCCTACATAATAATGCTGGTTGCATAAGTAAGTTCAAATCCAAATTATCATGCAACGGCTTACTATGGATCTACGAAAAAGATAGCAAATAAAAAGTGAGCGCGCATGATAGATAATAATCCACCAAATAATAATAATAATATTATAATCCACCAAATTCTGACTTAAAAGGAAAGTCGAAAGAATTTGTTATCAAAATATTTGCGGCATATTTAAAGATTAACGATTAATAAACCAACATGTCTTTGAGCGTTACAATGATAATTGACATTTCAGTGTCATCATCTGTTTTAAGATGGTGTAAATAAGGAAACAGATTGAATCATTCATTTAGCCTGTAGACGACTGCTGGACATACTCGTAAGTCTCCGAGGATCTCTACACTGGTATGTCATGCACGGCTAGAAATGCGACACATGCCTGCGACACATGCCATTCGAAAACCTTTCCGCCCTAGAGATCGTCAATCCTTTTTTTTAACCGAGGTTTTCTTCCTCTCGTCTCCGCTCTCACCCCGAAGGGCGAAATCCCTTACTGTGGTGAGGGCGGAGAGGAGACGAAGAAAACCTCGGTTAAAAAAATAACACAGTGGGGCCCTTTAGGATCAGGATGGCAAGGCTTTCGCCCTCCGGGGCAGGGGCTGAGAGGAAGAAAACTTCGGTAAAAAATTACACACTGGACATAAATTCTCTCGCTTTCGGGGCGGGGGCGGAGAGGAGAAGAGGAAAAAGATCGAAAGTGCCCTAACCACGCTATTTAAGGTTCGACATTTTTCGAGTATATCGGTTCTTTTGCGGATTTTATAATTTTAACGATCACGCAGAATAGGCCCTTACATTTTGGGTGAATTTGAGCCTCGTTCTAAGGCTCCGTTGTAACAGCAACACCGTTATAGAGGTCGCATTTAGTCCTTTATGGATTTTGAAAATCACTTTGAACGGTGTTCCTGATATGCTAAGAGTTGTCATGGATAAATAGCTTATTGGTTGTATATTTAAAAATTTTTAAGGAATGTTTTAGTAATAATTTGATATATATTACATTTCCTGGACTTTGATTTGCCGTCGCTTACGGTACACAATGTGGTCAGGTTTAAGTTCCATATTACATAAACATTATCAGGAAAGAGTTACTTATTATAAAAAACTGATTATCCTTCTCCGGGTCCCGAAATATCCTTACCAAATTCCAGAACCGAAATGTATATATATATATATTATATATATATATATCTCTTTCTCTCTCCAACAATTTATAAGAAGAATAACAGAGTTGTTGAGGGCGGCATTGTTTTTATTTTCTTTTTGGGTTTATATTCTATGTTATTTTCTTTTTATTTCCTTTTTTGATAGTGTGTTTTGTGTTAACATATTAATGTTTGACTGTGTATTTTGTGGTATATGTGGTGGCTGCCTGATTCTTTTTTAATATTCAATAGGTTAAGGATTTATAATACTCGTATTTAGATGTAAAATATGACCAGTAATTTATACTAAGTTATAAATTACTGGTGGTCCTAATTACAATAAATGAAAATATATATATATATATATATATATATATATATTATATTATATATATATATATATATATATATACTTTGTGTAAATAATGTTCTTTTTTTTCGTGGGTGCAGTTACAGACATAAAATTTCACATACAAATATGCCTAAATCGGAACAAATTTCTGAAGGACTGAAGACTCGCAGCGCAGTAGCTACTCACTCGCCTACTGCGTAAATAAATTTTATAAGTTCGCAAATATTTTATTATGGATAAACTTCGTTTCATGATATATTGTCTGCAGAAAATTCAAGCAGAAGTGTTCTCAGCGTTACCTCTCTTATTATCACCCCCACATACACATACATAACATAAGTAATCGTACATGACAAGCTTAGAGGCTATATTTACATAACCCTCAGAACAACGGAGCTTTTGCTTTGTCGCGTCAGTATGACAGTTTAAACTTCTCAAAGCAACGTGTAATAGCATACGTTAAGTTTGTTACGCTACGGAGACAATGTCTTAGTCTGAGAATTAGGTACTGACACTTCTTACCTTAGCTTAGTGTTATAATAACTTTTAACAAGCTGGTGCTTGCGGCTTTGTCTGCGCAGGATTAGTGTTTCGAGTAGCTTATTGTATGGTATACTAATCTATGGTTTTACTTTTATATAGTCTTTGAACAGGGACATTAATAACGGTTCTTGATACATGAATCTTCTATATATATAAAAATGAAACCCGTTTCGCGTTGTCACGGCATCACGTGTGAACGGCTGAACCGATTTCGATAATTCTTTTTTTTAAATGTTTGTGGAAGTCCAAGGATGGCTCTTGCGGAAAAAAATATTAAGAAAATCTCTCAGAAATATTGAAAAGTATACATTTAATTTTGCATATTTTAAAAAACGCGCGTTACGAATGTCAATTTTTTTTTATACGAATGTCAACGTCATTCACAGCCATAGACTATATTAAAAGAGCATTAGGTCAACTATACAAAATAAAGTAGTGCATCAAAGCTACGCTAAGGCGGTACGAAGTTCGCCGGGTCAGCTAGTTAATTAATAAAATGATTCAACTAAAATGTTAAACTAATATTTAATTTCTGAACTTTACACTTATATGATCGTGGCATGTCTTTATAAATATGCCTATGTATTATTATAATGTATTATCAATATTATTGTAAAGTTTTATTAAGATCCATTTAGTAGTTTTTACGTGAAATAGTAACAAACATTTATTGTGTCTAAATGTACTTTAGTTATTTTCACAGTGTTATGTCCTATGATTTACTATTCTGGGGGTCGGCTGCTAGCATAGAAAGTATTTTTGTTCTTCAAAAAAGAGCAGTCCGCGCGAGCTATAGTATATTTATAAAAAAAAATATTTTTGTGTATAAAAATTGTAACACATTTCATAATAATTTTCAAATGCATAATTTAAACACAAGAATTATAAATAAACTTGCCGTTCCAACCGTTCAAAAGATGCTTGTGAGTAAGGGCTATTACAAAGTCAATGATTATTTAAATGATTCCAATGTTTGGTGTTTATTTGAAGACATTACATTCTAAAGTGTAAATATTTGTTTTCCCGTATAAATTGTAAACACATTTGTATGATAACGACATAATTTATTGTAAATGTTGTTATTACATTTGAAAAAGCTGATAAGTTTCTTGCGCCCATTCTTCTTATCAGCTAAAAAATACGCCCTGAATAGGTAGGAAGAAAAATTGGATGATTCAAAAGAACTTTCAATAAAGTAAAGTAATAAAGTTAACTTTGATTTTGATTTTGAATAACGTCCATTATTTTTTGTCGCGTAGGAATAAACTTCCATGAATTAGTTCTATAAAAGTTGCTCGGACGCAATTGTTCTGATTCGGGATTTGCATATATGTTGTTTTATATGTCCAAGCCTAAGCTTGGTCATATAAAACAACATATATGGATCTAAATCCAAGCTATTACTTTTAGCCTTCACCCCAAATAATTAACAGGAACAATTTGCATTATTTTGCTGTCGGAACCCAGCTTCGCACTGATGGACATAATTTTAATTAATACTCCATCTAGTAAATGAACGATTCAACACAAAAATATATTTTTATTTGAACCAGAGTTCCTTTGTTTTGTTTTTCTTTTCTATATTTTATTATTCTTTAGAACTAAAGGTGAGACGCATACTCCTCACTTCATTTAACATGAAGGACGAACGCTTGCGTGGATTTTGGGATTAGGTCTATAGAGGGTTAAGGGATATCGCTTTTGCCCACGACTACATATGCGCGGAAGTCGGTTTATGGCGCGAAGGTTTTATTGCGCAATACGTGGGACTATCCGTCTAACCGAGATAAAAAATACCGCAAACCTTGCTCAAGAATCACTCAATCTATTGATGAAAACCGCATGAAAATCTGTGCAGTAGTTTTTAAACGAAGCCTTTATTGCGCATGCCGTGGAATCTGACAATTTTTCCGGGATAAAAAGTAGCCTATGTTATTCGGGGATAATGTAGCTTTTCAAAGGTGTAAGAATTTTTGAAATCGGTCCAGTAGTTTCGGAGCCTATTCATTACAAACAAACAAATCTTTCCTCTTTATAATATTAGTATAGATTAATAATTCTTAAAAATATTTATTGTGAAAATAATAATAAAATATACAAGGTGACCTGAAATATGCTGAATTAAAACTCAACTTGAGTAAAAAGACAATTTGTCAATCAACAATGACAGCTGTCATCCAGCTGTCAGTTTAGCTGTCAGTTTAGTTCATCAACAGAAAAGTTTTACTAAAGTCACGAATATTAACCAATGCGTGTACCATAATCAACACAGACCATATATGTACATCTCTGCTTAGGGGCACGAGGTTACCCTAACTATGTGCAGTGCGATTAGTCAACCACACTGGCCCAGTGCGGACTGCTATGTATATAAAAATAAGTGTACATCGCAAGTGCATTTTCAGTAGGAAAAGTATTAGCGCTAAACAATTTATTTTTTTTTCCTTGCAAATTAAATTATTTATTTTCGGTCCTAAGTCCGACAATTTCTAGTACCTACCGAAATTAAAATGCTAACTTCAATCCAAGTTTGAAATCAATCCACGATTGATACCAATCCATAGATCTGCCTTTTATCTGAGTCTCAATATGAAAAGCCGTCAACCGCAATTCTTTTCGTGGCCTCTTCTCGCAGAATTACAAATTTTCTTTTATATTTTATGGAATACAAGAGTTCTACATAATTAGCAAAACAAAACAAAGAGTTCAATAATACATAAAAAATTATGTTATTATAAATACGTAAAAAATCAATATCGCATCTGTTGGCGACGACCACATTGCTGCCCTGAAAAAGAAATTAAATAAAATATATGCAAAACTTTGAATAATGTACATATATTGTGGAAGCAACCTCCTTAGATCCTGACTATTTGTGTACGGCAAAAGTGAAGGAATAATACTTGTTACTGTCGGGGTCTAAGGAGATTCCTTCGGAAAATTATAATTTATAATTAAAATGTATAAAATAGGTATATATAGACTAATTGCATATGATAAAGGCTCCTACCTGTACATACTTACTAGCATCAAACTTATGTTTGTTAAAAAATTTAAATAAACACTTACCTCCAGTAGCGGTCTGGCGCGACCCGTAAAATGTTTGAAAATAAGTTGCACATACCGGCGCGTTTTTAGTACCGAAAAATACTTTGGCCGAGACCGCACGCTCGCTACTAATTTTGGTTAAATCATATAACTTCACTTTTTATTCGCCCTTCCCCTCACGCCAGCGATCCATCGTCTACAGCATCTATAAACAAAACTTTTTTACAATCGGCAATAACACAAAACGATTGAACGGAACTTTATGCTTTGTTAAATTGTTATCTGTTTAAATAGCGTTTTTATATTCATCTTAAATATTTTTAGCTAAACTTACTTTTGTTTAATTAGCACTAAATATGTCTTCATCACTTATAAAAAAAAAAATGGTCCTCCAAATCACTACCTTCATTGGTTGGCCTCAAATTCAAAAGCATCTTTTGTCATAATAATTAACAAATTCTAAAAATACGTAAGATTGCAAATTAGGTTTAATAGCCAATTAATTAAAAGTAACTTTAAAATTGGCAAGATTGGAAGATTGGCTTAGAACTCGAACTGTCATTTTCGAAGGAGGTCAATTCGAAATCTGAGATCAGACCTTCTATGGATGGTTTGTCGAAATCGTTTCCATAGATAACAAATATTGTCTGTGGAAACGATTTCGACACAGTCGAACATGAATTTCAATTTAAATCGCGATCTTGGATAGTTAATAATGGATTGGCATTGAATATTACTTTCGAGGGTAAAGCTAGCTAGTATTTCTTCTAAGCTAACAGCTGACTAGAGTTGTCAATTCAAAGATTTGTCTTTCTTTTTATAGTCGGTTAAACGCATTACGTTATCAGGACAGAGAAGAAATACTGTACATGAAATATATTTCCAAATAACTATCAGGGGATGATTAGAGATCTATATTGATGCTAAAAATACAATCAGTAATTTTTTTTTCCCTCTGTCTATACAACCATTATAGGAACAAAACTACTCGACGGATTTTGACTAAACTTTGTACAAATATTTTTCATACTCCTAAACTGGTTATAGTATACTTATTATATGCATTACGAAGGGAAATGTTGGGAAAATGGGAGAAGTTACTCCATTTTTTAAGATTCCGTCGCGTGTGCTACATTATTATATTTTATATATATAATTAAGTTATAAGTCATAAGTTATAAGTCAATGGTTAAAGCTACACAGAAATCATGTATCACAGAAATATTCTCCTTAAAATTATATATAAAATATCTCACGACAGCATATGTCTATCTTTTATGGTTGACTCACAATAACACGTGTAACTCCCGATACCTTAGTAGTTCGAAGCTTTCTGAATATATTTATCTATTCCTACGTTTATAACACTCTCAGTCATTAAAAATGCTACCTGAAATTACGATCCACGCGGACGGAGTCGCGGGCACAGCTAGTTCATAATAAACTATTTCACTTTAACGTCATTCCTAATAGTTTATATCGAGGTAGACAATAACAATTTATTGTTTCAATCGAAATTAATTTTAAGCACGTACACAATATCCGTAGCGAATAGAAAACTCTAGTGGCTCTTTATATTAATGTGGGATCCGGACTGCTGCGCGAAGATTAGAACGTTGTTTACGACGACGCCCCAACAGCTGCCAGCGCCATTTTCAATAAATATTCAATTGAAGGAGTCAGGTGCGCGGTCAAATGGGGAACCGATTACAATTATTTCTGTGATATATTTCTACAGTGATAAGTTTATATATTTTATTGGATTGTACAGCTCGTGGCTACGTATATATGTTGAAGTTTACTTCAGTGCACATGAGCACCTGCATACTCGTATATCGACGGTTAAAAGGAAATATAAATAAGCAACAAATGATGAAATGTTCAGGAGAGCCGTTTAAAGTTTTAAATTTTAGAAACACTGACGTATTTCCGTCATTTATTAAGATATTTTGAAAAGTGAAACAGCTATAAAATCAGATAGAAATGGAACAGTTACTGGTATTCTTAGTTTTAGTGATTTGACGTTATTTAAAGTAGCAAAAATGTTTCTTTTTTGCTTAGGCATAAACCCCAAAAAAAGTCATCGTAGAGCTTGAGAGAAATTTGAGTCCAATGGCATATATAACTCATTTTTGACCAAATTGTCGCTTATGCTATATTTACTTTTAACCGTCGATATATATTTATACATACACACTTATAAATACTACTCTAGCTTATAAATACTTATAAACACTTATAATTACTTCTCTAACTTCCTCGACATCGACGCACCGACCTCATTTACGCTGTCGATTACGGATTCTCTTCATAATATTAGGTTGTAGGAAAAGTTTGTCGAAAAATAAGGAACAAAAATATTTGTATTAATTTTCTATTAATGTTTAGCTTTCATTTACAATGCAATCGCCGTCAGAATTAATGACAGTGCTCCATCTATTATGAACTTCACTGATACCTTTGGCCCACAACTTTGGATGTCTAGAGTCAAAAAACTTTGACACTTCTGTTTTCAGATTATTAACATCTTTACTTAAAAAATAAAATACTTTTTGTGTTTACTTGAATACGTGATAATCTGAAGGTGCCAAGTCAGGCAAATAAGGGGGATGGTTCCCCAACCGAGTTTCTCTAATTTTATTAGATTTTTTTGGCGATGTGTGGTCGTGCGTTGTCTTGGAGGATGTAAACTTTGAAAAAAAAAACTTTTAAACTTTGCCTCGTATGAAAGCACCGAGAGAGTTCTAGAATGTTACTGTATGTTTTTCAATTTCAAGATTGTTCCAGGAACGAAAAGAATCTTTTAATTTTTTTCCAACAAACTTTTCCTTCAACCTAATAGATCACAATATTGTATAATTTAATGGCACCATTTCTGTATGTAAATGGTTCCAACACAAAGACGCCATAATTACATATAATAATGTTTGTGAATAGAGGCTCTATATATTTTGACGTATTAGGACTTCCCAAAATTGTTTACAACGCGAAACATTATGAGAAGGACACTAAAGGAAGGATTCTTGGAAATATATCTTATACGTGGGTATATGATATCGGTATATTTTCATGGAAACATTTCCTAACATTGTGCTACAAGGACACATATAATTATAATATGAAGTCAATTAAAAAAAACAGGACACGGACGAAAAATAAAAAGTCATCTACGATTTTATTTTCATAATACACGTTCCATATGTACTGCCTTTCCCTGAAATATGATTAGGATAGCAAGACCACAATTAATTTACGGCGCAGCACAATTCGCGTATTTTTTTGTAAAAATCTAGAATGTTATAATAATAAACTTACTAAGAATTAATTATTACATAAAATTATCGAATTAAAACATTCATTACACAAACATGTGCCCCCGCCGGGATTCGAAGCTCAGAAATGGCGACACCTTGAAACCGGTATACTATCCCAACTCAACTATAGGGGTCGTCAAATCATTATCATTATGTCACAGAAAATTGAAATATTGATTGTACATCTGTTATGCTCAAATTGTACATTATCAATTTGATTGTATTTTACAAAATGTGTACACTCTCAACTTGCATCGTATACGATATTTATAGATTATTCATGTCAATTGTTAATATTTAAGGTATTGGAATTTTTTTTAAATCTCAACTAATATTATAAATGCGAAAGTAACTCTGTCTGTCTGTCTGTTACGCTTTCCCGCTTAAACCTCGCAACCGATTTTGATGAAATTCGGTACAGACAATCTTTAGACGCTGAGACAGAACATAGGCTACTTTTTATTTCGAAAAAAAGGGATGAAAAGGTTGAAATAGAGGTTGAAAGTTTGTATGGGATTTCTTAATTTTAAAAGATAAAACCATGAAACTTTATATTTAAGCACTTGATAAGAAATCATTAAACATTTGTTCTAGCATTTTTGAAATTGCGACCAGCTAAATAAGGGTTGAAAGTTAGTATGCAAGTTCGTCAAATATCACGTCATAAGAAACAAAAAATCGTTTGTTCTTGCATTTTGAAATTTTTACCAGTGTGAGGGTGAAATAGGGGTTGAATTGAAGATAAGACCATGAATCTTGGTACGTAGGTCTCATAGGATGTGCAGAGTTTTTCTACAAACGGAATTCCCGAAATTCGAAAGAAACGGATTCGGAATGGGAACTACAAAGCCGTGAGGCTGGCCTCTGTAAGAGTCTCTTAGACATAAGGGACCAGGATTGACAAAAACTAATTTCACGCGGGCGAAGCCGCGGGCGGAAGCTTGTATACAATAAACCTATAGACGACCTATAGAAATATACGATGATAGATAGATAAAATTTTAATTACGAAACATCTTTATCACACACAAATAAAGGAACACAAAGAAACTCAAATATCATTTTTTCAAAACAAAAAAAAACACTTCAAACTAAGAGCTGTGTGTGCTGTAGAAGTATAATAGGGTATAAAGGGTAGCTCAGTGATTAGAATTTCTCACAAAAGGATGTGAGCAAAGCACTGGAAGAACCTAAGTTTTGTGTTTGCCAATAATTTTCGAAGACTTTAGATAATATAAAACATTATTTATCTTTATAAATATGTATGTATGTATGTGTATATAAATATACATATAAAATCAAACACAAGCTCATAAATAAAATACAAATTGAAATCATATAGAAGTATAAGAAAAAAGAATAAAATAATAATATTCAAAATACCGGGTGTCGCATATAAGCTATGAATAGTAGGTATAGGTAATATCAGATTTTCACTGTATTGTACCGTATCTATATATTGGTTTTGAATATCAGATATTGAAACTATATATTTCAATATGTATATATTGGTCGGTATCTATGATACTCTGAAATCTAAATATACCACACAACTTCATATCGTATACGTATCTTGAAGCATTTCAGATTTATGAATATATGTAGTATAACGTTATTTGATGATGTCTGTGATTCTCGACAATCAAAGTCGACTGTGGATATTGTGATTATGGTAAACATTTCGGTTTTGTTTGGATTGAGTAATTTATGTGTTTATAGTTTTTTTACTACGTAGGTGTAATATGATGAATGACTGGAACTTCCCTTTATACTTTTTCAGGCGTAGGACTGACTGCATTAAAGTTTAGTAATTCTATCTTTTACATACGATAGTTTTCTAAAAGCTCAATATATTATTTACACAAATTTACACAAAACTTCTTTAAGATAACTATAACTACTAATAAAAAAAACTATTTCTATTATTAATAAAATATTAATTAGAAACGGAAAATAGCAATTAAAGCAGAGAGATTATTTAACCTGCAGCTTACGCGACTTAGTGCACGAAAGTGACGAAACTAGAAATAGAAAATAAATCACTCTCGAATATCCAAAAAACCAAAATTAGAGCGAACTTTAGGTCCAAAGGTCGTATTAATGACAACAATGTCAAACAGCATAAAATGAACCTTTAAAATCAAATTCATTGATTTTAAAGTCTATTTACGTTACATAACTTAAAGTTAAAATAATTTGACATTTGTAAAAGAATTAAAGGCGATATTGATTAATAAGTACGTTTAGAACACTTGAGTCAAAGTAATTCCATACTGTTTTTGAAATAATACATTTGAGGTTAAACCTTATTTTGTTAATAATAACATTCACATTTAAAACTATACATTCTCATTGGTTATGCGTTATCGGTGTGAAGTTGCACTATATCCAATATATAGCTTGTGCGCCGAGCAATATATAGATATCAGATATTGTGCCGATACACAGATATTGTATCTGTATACGATTTGTATCGCCCACTCCTAATAAATAGTACGATGCAAGTATATAAATAACTCTACCTAATTCCGACCTCTGCTTATGAAACTGCCTACTTCTTGTATATAGATTCCAGTTAATATTCTTCTTCTTCTTCATGTGCCATCTCCATTCCGAAGGTCGGCGACCATATGTCTGTAGCTCGTTCTATTACATGCCATGCGGATAATATCTTCTGTGCTACCAGCATTAAACCAATCCCTCAAATTCTTAGCCCAAGATGTTCTTCTTCTGCCACGACCTCGTTCGATCGACCTCGATCTTGCCTTCAATGATTAATCTTAACAATTTATATTTATCATTTCTATATATATGCCCAAAATATTGTCCTTTTCTCTTTTTAATGCTTACTACAATTTCGAGGTTTTTATTCATTAATTTTAATACACTTTCATTACTTATTTTGTCCCTCCATTTAATTTTAAGCATCCTGCGATAGATCCACATTTCAAAAGCTGTCAGTTTGTCAGTCAATTTTTGCTTTAAGGTCCAGCTTTCAGAACCGTACATCAGTATCGGTAGGATGTAGCATTTCACCAGTCGCCACCTCAATCCTAAGTTAATTTTCCTATTAGTGAACAGTTTCTTCATACTGTTAAAGTTGCTTCGGGCTATTTCTATTCTGGTCTTAATCTACCAGTTAATATTACCTTGTATTTAAATAAAAGTCGGCATGATTCTCGCCCGCACTAGAAATAGCCTTTATGCAGCTATTTGTAATTCATAAACCATTGAAACATTTGTGAAATTATCCCACAAAATAACTCCATACCGCGAAATACCGGCCACAAGCCACGGTATGCCATCAATGCTGCATTTGCCCCGGATTTATAACACAAACAAGTTTTGTACAGTTTGCACGAACATGTGATATCTAGTTGCAACAACAATTTTGATCGTGACCCTGACCTTGGTTAGGTTTGCCTCTTATTGGAAGGTTATTGTTATTTATTTCAAGATTTTCATTTTCATCACATTTAATGAAATGTTTTGATTTATTGTGATTAATTAAGTTCCATGTAGTACGGCATTTATTATTCGCATTTTTAATTACTCTTGTATTTTAATACGCTGTGATATATTATGCGATGACAATGTGTTCTTGTCTATAATTTTCTTTTGTTATCTACTGTCTTGTTGGCATAATATGCTCTTCTAAGTGTTTGTTTTCTAATAGGTTTTGATGCCATTTGTAATCCATATTCGTCTCGTTTCTTTGAAGGAAATTTTGATTCTCTTTACCAACACAAAGGCCTTCGTGAAAACTATTAAATGCAATATTAATATTTTGTACATTTTTATATACACGCAAATTAAACTAGATACTCTTTTTATATTTTAAGATATTGCTATTGTTAATATATCTTATTGTTTTAAGCCATTGAGTTTTCCTTTCGTTAAAACTCGAGTAAAAAAAACTTTGATGAGCAAAGGATATTATCGAGTCCAGGATTACTTGGATGATCGAAGTGTCTGGGACTAAAAAACCCTCGCTCGTTGAAATAAACAAATTGTTAATAAATTCTTAGGTAACTGTGTAACATAATAATATGTATATTTAACTGTACCTATTATAATAACCTTTTGTTACTTGTATAATACATTATTGATAGTTTTTAAATGATTGTATGCGCGTGTCCTGCGGTAGATTTTTTTTTTAGTTGTGCTAATTTACACGGGTACCTGTTTTTGGTAATTTGTATCCTTCTGTGGCTTAAGGGTAGTCATACTCTCATTAAAATCTCTTCGGCAGTGTCGTGTGAGGCGGGTCCTTACGTTCCCTAAAACATGGTTGAGCGAAGCGATGGCTGGTTCATGCGTCATGCTCGTGAACGGGTGCTGCCAGCGGAGATGAGTCTGCTCTTTGCTATACTGGGTACTACTCGTATTTATTATAATTTTAATTTAACTTTAATATATTCTTTTAAAACTGTATGACACGGCATTCCTAATATAGGCATGTTTTCAAAATAAATTTTTATAATTATACTATGTAATGGAAAGTGACTTCATGAATTATCAATATTGAAGTCATTTTCCAAATTGACGACTCTGTATCTATTTAATACAGGGAAAAAAAACAGCCCTTGCTGAGTTTCTTGCCGGTTCTTCTCAGTACAAGGTCTCCCGCCGTAGATTTGCGAACCGATGGCGTAGCTTTTCGACATTCACAAGTGCTTGTAACAGCCCAGACTGAATAAATGATTTTGAATTTGAATTTGAAGTTACATTTGTTGATTTTAAATTCCAGGGTTTGGCCAGTATTACCTACGATCGGAAGGATATTATAGCTGATGAACTTGGCCTATTACTAGCAATATAGTCTATACATGCATTTAATAGAGTAGGCACGTTGATATGTAGCTAGTTAATAGCTCAGACAAATTGTTTGACTTTAGTTTAGATTTAGATACCCAGCTAAGATTATTTGACGACTTTTATATTTCGTGAATTTATGTAACAAAATATCTAATCCTGTGTTAATGTGCTCCTTCTGCGCTAGCCTCTTATAAGAAGTTCATCATTATCACAACTCTGAGGGGCACTCGCTTATCCTTTTATGTTATTAAGAGGTTAGGTCTTAGTCTAAGCTGGTGTGGATTAGTCGAATAAATACTCCTATAAATTTCTTGGCAGATACATACAGGTTGCCCCACGATGGTTTCTTTACAGTAAGAGCGTCAGTAAAAAATCACATTGGTATATTGCTGGATCGTAATTCCAATTCGTAATCTTTGCAATGTTTTTTTTTTTGACGAACTTATGTTGTCGCCGCTGATGGCTATGTTTAGCTTTACCTTCAGTGGAAGGCGCACGAACGGTTCAACGCCTTGCCTGCTAACGACACCGTTCCGTACCGGAGTTGTTAGGGTCCGTATAAAAGAGTCGACGCAAATTGAACTAGTGGCTCGGACGCTCAAGATCGCCGTGTAGTAGAGGATGAGAATCTACCCGGTTCGTGACAGTACCGGGTATATGTTTAACGAGGGATGTATAGCCCGGGTCGCGGTGTGTGAGAGAGATACGTGGGTCTGTGGCGTGAGGGACGACGCGGTTGGTGGCCAGCAGGAGGGATTCGTTAGCGCAGGTGATGGGGTCGGGTGGGTCGATTAAGATGTCTTTAGGGCAGCGAGATCTAGCCGAGACGCTATCTAGCGAGATGTAATATATTAAGTCTTTTTTCGTTTTTCGAATAAAATAGATATCATAATGATAATAAGATCGGAGTGAATATTGCTGACTCAGTTCTATTTAAATACTTCACATAAACTTTTGACTCTCCTCGCAGATTGGCTCACGAGGTTATTGCAGATACTTCAGATAAATTTTAGCTAGACTTCTCAGTTGAACTGCAAAAAATAGCTCGTATTACGTAGGTAATAAAAGCGGCCTCAAAGTCAACGTGTATATTCGTACTTGCAGCCACACGAAATATGAAATTTGAAATAAAAAATAAATTGGTACAAGTAACGTACATGCAAACAAAAAACCGAACAACCGTGCGAGTCGGACTCACCCATAAAAGGTTCCGTAGCAGCAAGTAATATAATATAAAAGTTCTTGTGGTTCGTTGTAACTCTGAAGTTCTAATAACAGGGTATTTTATATATGTTAAGTTGATTGAATGAAAGATAAATAGCTGTTTACGATATTACAATATTCGGTGGAAGTACAATATTCAATACATTATTCAGTTTAGAAAGAAATGATATTAGAAACCTTAACATCATTTATGAAGATCTACCCATAAATATTGATTTGATTAACAAAATTGAGAACACCAAAAACTTAGCTATTTTTCTATTTTGTGTAAAAATCTTCATGCGGTTCAAATAATACATCTACAAGTACTTAACAAGTTGTTATAGTTTCCGTGACATGACCACTTGGCTACGAAACACTAAAAATGTAATTTCTTTCACTAATTCATTTTACTTTTCGATATAGCATAGATGTGGATTGCAAACGTTCGATAGCCGTCCATTCGTTACAGTATTGGTGTAGGAAATTGAACCTTAGGCTATTGTTAGGAGTACAATAAAACCAAATATTCGCTGAACATCGATTGTTCTATTAAAATTGTATTTCAGTTTTCGATGGCCGTCCATTCTATTTATTTTTCAATCGGATATAATTATTGGACGCTTATTAGCTTCGTTTTCCTTTTGGCATTGGTTGTTGTTAAAAATTGCAACTAAATACTGCATTTAGTCGTTTGTTTATTTTTAAATAATAAACCTATCATAGACAGAATTACAATTATGTAATTATAATTCTGTCCATGACAGGTTTTGCAACTGTTAGTGATAAGAATAATTTTTAAACTTATATCAAAAGTACGTTATTTTTATGGCATACTAGCTGGTGCCCTCAACTTCGTCTGCGTCTAAAATTATACTTACAACTACAGAAAGAAAGATAGAAAAATATATATCTACTTACAATACCAATATCAGGAACCTTTATGGACTTACCTACATCTTGATTTTAAAAAAATAAGAAATAAAAAAATAAAACCGACTTCAAAATTGTGCACAACTAACTTACCTACGTATGTTTAGAAAGAATATAAAAGAACTAAAAAGTAAAAAATAAATACTATAACTTCTGTCTTAAATAAACTAACTTTGATATACCAATTAGGTATTTTTACCATTAAAATTTCTAGCGAACACTAGTTAACAAATTTAGTTTAAGTTTAAATAATTATAAGAAGCATTATTGGTACCGTCTAATTATGCCTAAATCACAAGCGTCTAACACTAATTAAGCTGCACAGTTAATTAAAGGAAATAGTTACAATCTAGCGACAGTGTACTTGTTTAGTATTACAACTAAAATTTAGATGCAAACTAAATAATAGCAGCGAAACTTAAGCAAGCTGCATGTTCGAGAACTAATTAGACAAGCAATACAAGCTTTTGAAACAACATCATTAAATCCTCTCTGCATTCAGTGCGCAGTATCGTTGTATATCTTCCGTTTGAAACGAAATACATATGTCTGTTTTAATTAAGCATCAGTTAATTTAAGTACTTTACAATGAAATCGCCATTATTATGATTGTATTTAAAACTTTGTAACTTTTAAACATCGCCCCTTAACTTAACTTATGTCATGGGAGTAACAAATGGAATCTTTCGTGAACAAACATCTAAGCCGTAATAAATTTTGCAATTCATACAAAATATCTGTCACGTGTGGGAATTGAAGCCGCGATTTGTTGCGTAGTACTCATTCGAGCGCTGCGCTGCGTCAGACATGTCGTCCACATACGTTCATTGTACAAAATGGTACCATGGTACGTGGTATGTGGTATGGTACAGAACGAAAAGCAAGTCGCCTTTGAACGTCACATTAATTCTCAATTACACAAAAATCATGTCGAGGCATTCAGAGGTATATATCTACTATAGAAGATGACTCAAAATTACCAGAGCAGTTAAATATACCTAATAAAACTAATCACTATGTTTTCGCGTTAATAATTTTAGTATGGATTGTGTGAATTGTCCAAGATATGACGATAGAGTAAGTAAGTAAAAGAAAACGAAGTCAAGTAAGTAAGAAAAAATCTACTATATATGCAGACGAAATCGCGAGCACCAACTAGTATACTATAAAAGCTGCAAATTCAATATTTACAAAACTTGACTTTAAAGTTATTCATTTTCACTAAGATGCTCACATATATTGAAGTGAAGACACTTGGAGTCAATACGCCGGGAAGTGCACAAGAAATCTGAAATTTTGAAATGTTGTTTTCAGCCTCCGCAGGAGCACTCGGGCTGAGTGGCGCTATTCTAAGCTGTGATACTTAAAGTGTATCAGACCCCATTCATGCATTTCGGGGCTCTGTGAAATAAAGCTAAAATATTTTAAAGTGGAACGTAGCAGTGAAGTCCTAAGAGGAAACCGCACGGCATATTTTTCCCTTGGACAATCATAGTTGAATAATTTTTTTTTCTCATAATAATCTATTGCCTCTATCGCTATTTCCTTATGTTTTTTCCTTTTCTTTCAACGACCACTTCCAAGTCGATGTTACAGGGTTATAGGAAAAAATAAGACCCGATTTCTTGAGATCGCTGTCTAATATAAATATTTTTTCATTACCAGAAGCCAACAATGTATACGGAACAAGAGTAGCTCAGTTTTCGATACCGTTCTACCTCAACGGGCTTCCGGAAGAGTTGCAGATACTATACAGGAACAGTGCAAAAAACAAAATGTAAGCGGTATTACCTTCAAACTTAATATAAGTACTTAGAAATATCATACAAATTTGTAATCGCATGGTTAGATAAACTCTTAGAAGATTTTGACCATGGCAAACACTGTATTAAGAATGTAAATATGTATTTTGATTAATAATAAAAAATAAAAGAAGTTATTTTTTTTATTGACGGACCTATGCTGAAGCTGCAGATGGCTATGTTCAGCTTTACCTTCAGTGTGTTTGTGGAACGGAAGGTTCGACGTCTTGCCTGCTAACGACACCAGGGGCCGTTCCGGAGACGTTAGGGTCGGTACAAAGGAGTTTTAAAGTGTCGTCACCTCTAATGTTCCGGGTTCGAGTCTGGTGTGGGCAAATATTTGCATAATGAATGCGAGCAAGCGCGCCTTAGTTATTTCTATCAAAAGTATTTATATATGTATGTCTATCCGTTACCCTAAATTCCATAACACAAATCCTTACAATGCTTACTTTGGGACAAGTTACTTGGTGGGAGCGTAATATATATTTATTTATGTATTATTATTTAGTAATAGAAATATATAACCATAATTTTCGATGCGTTCAGACGTCTATCGAAATATTATATCACGTGACTATTAAGAAAAATTAAAACATTGACGTAACGAAAGCTTTTTTCATTTCTTTTCAAACTTATTATTTTTGTCTTTAGTTCTGTTCAGTTTTATAGAAAAAAACAGGAAACTTCACAACATTGATTTTGGCTTCTATTCCTACATTTTCTTTCTCTTGCCCTGTGTTTTTTATTTGTGTAGTTTTGTTTGAGGTCGGCGCAACATGACTTTCTCTTCTACCTTTCTCTTCCACTCTCCGCTTTCTCTCGCCATTTCGACACTCACTCAAAACAACTTCAACATATTCAGATTCACACAGTCCTTCCATCGATTCTTCGGTCTTCCTCTCTCCGCACGCCCATCCACTTTCATATCCATGACTTTTCTAGTAACAGGATTATCCCCTTTTCATAATACGTGACCACACCAGCTTCTATTCCCACTAATATCTTTTTTTTAAGAGGGGAAATGCACATTTTGCACCGTGACACCTCACTAGCTAGGTGCGGCCGCGTGTGGTCCTGTCAGACCCTCCGGCCTAACCACTAAACCCTCCTGAGTTCTCTAGGCTCATGCCGGGTACCGCCATGTGCTCCGGGGCCGGTTCGACCTAGGTCTGATCGAGCAACGCCTAGAGAAGGACTGTCCGAGAACCCCTGGACAGTTATCCAGACGGAGAGACATCACCACGGCGTACGCGATAGCCAGACGCGCACGCAGCCTCGCGGTAGGGTCATTAGGCAGACAGCGCTCTTGCGTGTGCCCGCCTTCTCCTGTCCGTCTGCGGCGGAGAGGAGCGGCCTCGACGTCCTCTTACCGCTCCCTCTCCGCGGCCTCTTTCTGCGAGATGACGTTCTCACAAAAGGACAGCCTCCCATTCCGCCTCGCCGCGGAGCATGGCCACGACCACATTCCCACTAATACCTATAGAATATAAATACCTAACAATCAAAAACAGCAATGACCATGGATGAAGTAAAAATGTCTAAGAATCGTATTCATTAATGTAGCAAAATGAAATATTTGAACAAAATAGTTGTACAAAGAAAGCCGGCTTCCAACTAAATCCAATATAAAAAGGAAATCATATTAATAAGCTTTCGCAATAAGTTGCGCTGTTTGTAAACCTTACACAGAACTTTTTGAAGTTGTTACGAATTTGCTACTGATATGTTTGCTAGTAGTAACAGAAGCTTGTTGTGTCTGAAAATATACAAAAGAGCTATATATATATTAGGTTGGCTGGAGGAATTTTACTTAGAGATAAATTTACCTTTGGACTAATTAACTTGTTACCTATTAGTATTTTTTATTGTTATTTCTTTTTATTATATATATTTTAAAAACCATATCAAAAAGACACTCATGAGTAAGGTTATTATAAAGTAGTGACTAATCTTAATGATTCACACTATTTGGAATAGGGACACTATTCAATAGCCATGTTTCGACATTATTTATAATATTGTATTATTTTATATGTGTATGTAAACATTACATACGACTGTAATCGTATTAGGTATGATTGTATCATACTATGTTGATATTATTATAATTATTAACATTAAACAGAGGAGATAAAAAATAGACCTTCAGAGGTTTCTTGCCTGTCTTCTGAGAAGCTTCTCCAATTTCCGAACAGGTGTCGAAGTCAATATATTTATTTCTTTTTTTTTCCTTATTCGTACGTACGGACAAGGTTTTTGTTTTTTTTTTTGTTTTTTTATATAAGCTTTTTTTGTTGTATGTTGACGTCAATAAGTGCCCTGTAAAGTCTATGTTTGAATTAAATATTTATTTGATTTGATTTGATTTTTGATTTATTTCAATAAATAGTTTATAAATATACAAAATTCCGAAATAGCTCACTTTAGTACATATTGACGTTTTCCTGTGAAATATCGAATACTTCCATAAATTAACTTATACGCTCAAAATTGAACCACTAAAACCATCAGAAACATTTTCACAAAAAGCAACGCGGCCACCATTCAGTTTTCGAAACAGTTCAGCCATTTTCCGCCCTATAACTATGTTATGAAGAAAACTAGCAGCCTTCATTTTCAGTTACCAACCAGGGGAATATAAACTCGGTATGTTTTAAATAGATAATTTATGAATTATTTTATGAATTATAATTACTCAAAATTTCTTAATTTTGACAATTGTTGACTGATTGACCGATAACATTAAATGAATTCTAACGGATATAAAAGTTTCAAATTTAGAATAAAATTAGTGTTTAGTCTCATCAAGCAAAATCTTAAATATTTTGCCATTCATAGTTAACTAAATAAGCCAACAAATGACCACATCTATTGAAAAAGTGTTACATATTTAATCTCCTTAAACAGGAGCATCGATCGCTCTATGATCTTGGCACTCGTTTATCGAGGCGTTGGGATCGATCCTGCCTATTTGATATAGTCACTATAAAATGTTGTTAGGCTTAATTATGTAATAACGTTAGACTGAAATTCCCCTAAATAGCGGTTAAATAAATTTTTCCGACTTTTCCGAACTGAGTCGCGAGACATTTTTTTTAGAAGTAAATTTTATTAGTTGCGTTAAAATACGTTTAATTTTCGTACATATTATTCATAACTACAAAAAGAAACTGTATCACGAAGTTAAATGTTACATATATAATGTGATACCGTGATATAAATTTCTCAAACTATCAAAAAAGAGATGTTCGATTTACTTTGCTTCGATATTAATTACGTAGCTTAAATAAATAAATATTATTAAATAATTAATAAACTTTCCTCGTAGTAAACAATGAGAATCGTAGCTACGAACCCCTAGATCACTTTTATTGCTACGCTGCTTTTGCAACTTTATTGTAGTCACGCAAACGATTAGGAATATTTAGATCAAAGTAACGCTTAATATTAGCAATATTATAAGTGGAGTATCGAACTAATATTCACGGTGAAGTATCCGTAACGATTATTAATATTTTAATAAAAGAGTGTTTCGTCAAGTTAGTCTTCAAATTATTAGTAGATTTACTATTACTTAAACGAGAAATTGGCCAAGTACAAAACAATTCAACAGTACTCGTTTATAAAAACACAAAACAAAATATCATTAAATAAAAAAATAACGCTTGGTAACATTTGTAGTTGGCACATGACACGTGAACACTTGACAGTCCCCAGAACATTGTACGTATTTGTTTCGTGTAATTATAATATACATATATGACGAAAATTCTAAAAGTGAGCATATAATATGAGCTTCAGACTTTTGCTTGATAATTAGGGATAATAAAGGGATAACACTCCATTATATTTAGTTTCTGTTGTGTATGCTTTATTTTATATCCTTTTTAATGTTTACGACTTAGTTACGAAGTCTACAATTAAATTAAAAACTAATTTTAAGTGCTAACCCTTCTCTCTCTCGCTAATAATGAATTAAGTGAATAAACATAATTATATTTATTCACTTAATTCATTAATTATTTTAGTGTTTATGAACGCAATCCAACTCTTGTACTGTGAACGCAGCCCGGGTTGATTCACCGTCCACTCACTCTTTTTCTTGTATGTGATTAATTGTCTTGTGGAAATACATTTATATTGTACAAATAAACTTCTTTACTGCATATAAAATTGCACCACAAATATTCTTTAAATGAAGGAAAAGTAGATTTTGTGTCCTCTTCTGCCGAGTCTGTGTCTCGCGCAGAGTAATGCCGTGTGCAGTGTTGATGTAGGGACAATGCTAACACGGCGATCCTAATACATTAGAGTTATATAACAATTTGGCACATAAGAAGTGTAGCAACCATTTTAAACAACCATGCCCTCCCTAATTGATAGGTAAATAAGCTCCCACAAGCATAAGCAGAAATAACAATTTTCCACTTGCTCACCAGCCACGTGACCTACCGACTAAACTCAGCCTGGCCTAGGTTCTAAAACCATATAGGCAAATCGTGAGGGCGACCGCCCCTCAGGAGAGGGACGATGCAGTTCCACTTGCTAAGACACCAACTTACTACCCTAGCTTCCGCACCTTTCATTAATAGATTCATACAGGCCATCGGTTATCGGTACTTTTGACCTATCTTTTGATAGACAGATAGATACTGAGTTTATTTTGTTATAACACACACATTCATACATATTAGATGAAGTACATATTACACAGAATACTATATTACAAACTAGCTTTTGCCCGCGACTTCGTTCGCGTTGACTTCAGGTTCGTCCCGTCTAGTCCAGTAATAAGTAAGAAATACGGTAACTAAGCACTGCAGAGCCCTAATAAAAAATGGTTATTGTGGGTTATTCCTAAGAGATAAACATATACCATTACGGACTTTTTTGTAGACCTTTTTAAGTTGTACAATACTGTAGTAAATTGTTTTGATCTATCTTGCAGGATTCAGTCAGCGATTGCAATGTAAGCGCAAAAAATGTGTTTTTTTTACGACCTCACATTAGAAACCTCAAAAATTATAGCCTATGTGTTATTCTGATGTATAAGCTATATTGTGGTAAAGTTTCATTCAAATCCATTCAGTAGTTTTTACGTGAAAGAGTAACAAACATCCATACTTACAAACTTTCGCCTTTATAATAGTAGTAGGATAAATTTCCAGTAGAAATGGATGTGTGTGCAGTGTTAAAGTATATATATCAAATAAGTTTAAAAAATAGCGCTAACACTATTATCTGTACTTCTCCTTCTTGTTGATTGTTTTTTTTATTATCTATTATTATTTTACCCAATAGTAATCGAGCACACCATACTTAGAAGCAATAACCTCAATTACTGTGTTGTGTGGACTTGTGGACTACAATAAAGAAAATGATATTGTGCTTTCGTATTTCTTTAAAAAGCCTATTGATATCTTTAGTAATTATATGCATGTTATACATGCAGCAGCAGGAAGGGTCTAGGCTCGGTTGGAAGGACACCGGGGGGGGGGGGGGTTAGTGCAACTACCTATGCTTGGGTGTGTGTGTGGAATTTGCGAAAGTACATAACAATATAAAATAAAGAATAAGATAAATAGGTAAATTGTAATATAAATATTTATTTCAATATATTATCTATTTGGTCCAAGTATCCCTAACAAACGGTTTATTTATATTTGCCTTATAAATTAATTTCGGCAGTCGTCTTTCGTCCAGCCTTTCTATGTGTACAAACCATCTAGGCATTCCCTTTACGATTTTTATCAGTACATTTTTGTACACTTCATCGTCACTCCAGCAATCCCTCTCAAAGCTCTCATTTCCAATGCATTAATGTTGCTTTTATCCTTCTTTCATACATAAGCGTACGGACCAGCATGCCTCTATGCACAGCCAGTCGTGCCTTTTGACAAAGTCTGGCTGTATATGAAGTCTTTATAGTCCTATTCACTTTATTTCGTACCATTATTACCTATTAGCTCTTTTTCTTAGATAATAAGAAAAAGATTCTTCTTTTATAAATTCGAAAATTCCTCATATAAATTCGATATGAGGATAATAAACTAGACTAATTTTTAACTCTAATTAGCTGCTAAAACTAGCCTACAATAAATCGTCTTAACAAATTCGATGGCAAAGTATTTTTTTTCGATTTAACAAGAAGGTAATTGAGCAGATGGATCGCCTGATAGTAAACGCTTACCCCCGCCCTGAACACTCATTAGTTATTTGTCGGCCTTTTAATGGGAATACGCATTTTTAAAGGCATAAATCCAAACCAATCAAGTGTTTTGTTTTTATTAAGAAATAAAAGACACATATAAAATACTTACGTATTCGTTTCTTATTTAAAATTTGTATTGGTCTGGATGTTATCATTGGTATAATAGGGAATTATTCTCTTTTTTGAAAAGAATCTTAATTTGATCCTTGCGTGTCAGTAAACCATATACTAAAAATATAAAAATTTTATACACTCGTTAAGTACTATAAAAATTGCATTAAAATTTAATATTTTCAAATTTCGCGCGTAATAAGAAGAAGGCGCCGCACGAGTTGTTACTCTGTAGCGATGACGTCAATACGGCATGTAAATAATAAACAAAGCTCTATGTTTGACGCTATGTATTATTATATTCATAATTTAAAAATGAGTTATTATCTTTTATATATAAACAACTAATAAAGGAATAATAATAAAAGAGTAATACTGACATCGATGTTTTAATACTCCGTAACTCGGCAGAACAAAAGTCGGGATTTGCAGCAAAGAACTTTCCGACCATTAATGCATTTATTTTTGGTAAATTCGTACTATCTCCTTTTACAAAACTGCTTTCCATAGTGTGATTCACGTGCGATTTAAATTTAACTTACGTATTTATAACGTTCTCTTACATTAAAAAAAGCAACCTACAAACTTCTTTTTTTATTGTTTTGCGGCTTTATACGTACTATGATTCATAATGACATTGACACGCATAAGTTTACAGTACCTTATGACGTCACGACATGGCGGCCTATGTTTCGCTCTTGTTTAACGTATAGATTAAAAAAGTGAATACTTTGAAACTAAATTTTATATTATTTTTGTTATTTTATGTACTTAAACATGATGGTTCCAACTATTTAATGCATAAGCTATCATCGTTATATGCTTTTAGATCTTTTCTAATGTAGAGGGAAGTACTCTATTATATTGTTTGAATATTGTAATATAATTTAATTTGATTTGATTTGATACAATTTAATTCGATTAGATTTCATTTGGTCTAATTTATTTTTATTTACTTGACTAAATTGTAATAAACATTTATATTATAATAAACACACAATTGTTGCTACTCCCGTTGAGGGTGTGTTACGTCTGTACATACATACATACACATACTCATACATACATACATACATACATGCATGCATAGGTATATTGAAATATGTATGTGTATTCGTAACAAAACAATAAAAAGTTTGAGTTTAAGTTAGGATTCGTTACATTTTACCTTTAATCAACATAATTAGAACATTCATTAATCATCGGACTTTTTATAAATTATATCACAGTTTGACATATTTTTTGCACACTTTTTTAATAGTTGGTTGAAAAGACAAAAAATATCTACACACTTCTTAACTATTGTCACAGAAATCAGAAAATGTTTAATCTATGCTTTCGTTCATGTTATTCAGTACAATTTCCGTCTCTCGATAAACTTTGAACTATTAAACTTTTAATGACATACCTTTGGCGACCACAGATGTTAAGCTGACATATTGCAAACGAAGCGTTCTAAAACTATGCTGTGCATTTACGTAAGCCACAAAATTAATTTCACAACCACAAATGATTTGCGTTTAAATTGCTTTATATTCATCAAAATATTTAACGTGACGTTACAAATAGTATATATAATATCAAAACGTTATGTTTAAATGCAGTTATAAAAATCACTTTGTTTCATTATTTATGATAACAATTCTTTTTAAATCTGTCTTAAATGTCTGTAATAATTACCGAATATTTTACTAATATCAAATTTTATATCGTTTACACAAAGAGCATATAATATCAAAAGGTTATTTTTAAATGCAGTTGTAAAAATCACTTTACGATAACAATTTTTTTAACATCAATGTCAATATATGTATATACAAATTACTGAATATGTACTTGTAACAAATTTTATTTAGCTTACAAACTTAGCCCTTCGGGCACTAATTTTAACCAGATGTTTAACCCGTTTGTACTCGCTCATCAATATGAGTACTTTTTTGTAAAGATCTTTTGGATGATACAAGCAATTTTGGAATTATCAAGCGCTCTGCCTTACAATTTCCTAGTCTAAATATTTTCTTAGCGTGATAGACATTTCGTCAGGTTAGAAGAATAGTGTCATAACTCAAAAAAATGCATTGTTATGTTTTCGCAATGAAACAACTTCAATTTGTCTATAATAATAATAAATGTCTATATAATAATTATCTATCTATCTATATAATAAAAGAATATGGTTTATAATTATTTAATGAGATCGAGATCTGAGTACATTTTATATAGTAGTGTAGTACACTACATGTTCACACTACACACTATGTAGTGTAGTAGTATGTACGTAAATCCCTTCACAGGTGCAACACTAAAATGTGAACATGAACGCTCAGCAGAATATTTGTTAATATGGGATAATAGGAGAAATGGCTGTGTGGGGAAATATACCTTTAGCCATTCTCAATGTAAAACGAATCTTTTAAAAAAAATTAACACAAAAGTCAATGTCACATCATCAAAATAAGAAAATAGGTTATCTCTATTAAATAAATGTTGATTTCTAGTTAAATACATTAGTATCCTACATTGTAAGTCAGTGGAAACTGTGTTACAGATGCAACATGGCACTATCAGGTCTCCCGGTTTAAACTTCAGTCCGCGACCACAAATCTAACGATGCTCAAGAAATTTATACGACAATATAATTTATGCTGAAAGGGTCGAATACTGATACGTGACCTGTGAGCACGGATGTGTGCGAATATTCAGACGGTTTACTAAATTACATTCGCAAGTTCGCAATAAGAAAATCGATATTGAAGTCCGAGCTATGATTTCAGAACACAGGAATTTGTACGGGCGATTTCGGATTGTCAAAAGTCTGTGGCGGGGCTCGTCCTAGTTATAGGGTCAAGGGTACCTCCCAAACGGAGGGAACGGGGGGCAACATCTACCCTTCTCAAAATGCTACCATAAACAATATTCGCCGTAATTAGTGTTATATTAAACTGGTCACAACTTTTTTATGTATTATATTTTATACAATTTGTACAAGGGTTACTCCATTTTTTTTTAATTCTAGTTTTTTTTTATCCCACAATGATGGCCTACGGCCCGCCTGATGATAAGATATTACCGTAGCCGCGTAGATAATTTTGCAACACCAGGCATTGTCGACCCTTTAAAATCTATTTACTCCTCTTTTGATGAACCCCATATTATAGCCTTCCGGGAAAACCTCGGCAGAGACCTCATTCCACATTTGCGGTAGGAAATTTCTCTGGAACAGCACTGTACTATTTAGGTTCCAGTGTGTGCCTGGCGTGCGCAGCTAGAGCGTGGGGGCTGCGTGCGTCAGCGCGCCGTCGGTGCGGTACTCCCGCACTTCGAAGCTTGGCTCTGCGGGAGGGCGGAAGTCACCTACCGCTTGACTCAGATACTCACCGGACATGGTTGTTTCGGTGAGTATCTGAGTCGAATAGGGAGGGAGGACACGACACGATGCCACCATTGCGCATCTGACCTCGACTCGCCCAGCACACGCTGGCGGAGTGCCCTGCTTGGGACTCCGAACGCCGAGTCTTGGTCGAAGAGATCGGGCAAGATCTGTCTCCGCCAGCGTTGATTGCGGCAATGCTGGCGGATGAGGGAGGTTGGAGGGCTGTGGTCTCCTTCTGTGAAGCGGTGATGCTCCAGAAGGAGGCCGCCGAGCGGGATCGGGAGATGGCCGATCCCGCTCGAAGAAGGCGGCCTCGGCCAGATAGCCTGGCCTGAGGCGCCGCCACGGGTCGCTGGCGGGCGCGACGCAGTTCGTGCCCGTGGAGGCGACCCGGGAGGGACCTCACCCCCGGATGGCCGGGGGGTGACGTCGTAGGAGGTCGGAGGGGAGGAGGCGGCAAGATCACTCCTCCCCGAGAAGGCTCCCCTTACGCACCCAGGGGTGCAAAGGCCGGGGGTCCTCAGTTGCGACACTCGATCCTGAGGCCCCCTACAACGCCAGAGGATGGCCATCGCTGAGGTTTTTAGTGGGTAGGGCCCCCCTTCTGGGGAGGAGAGCCCCACATAACCACCGGCTCTCCGCAGCCGGGGTATGCAATTCAATGCATTTTCCTCAGCGTAACAAAAAAAAAAAAAAAAAAAAAAAAGGTTCCAGTGTGTAAGCATGAATTCCCTGCCCATAGCGAGCGGTGTGATAATAGAAAATGACCAGAACCATTATATAGGCGATAACACACATAAGGAGGCGTCTCGAGGCGAAGAGGAGTCTCTACTAAAACTCAGGTGTATCAATTTTAATGAATAAATAATTGTTTTTACCTGCGTTATGTCATGTGCCATGTCACGTGTGTTAATATGTCCACAGATATAATTGTATTATTGTATCATATTGAAAAGAGTTCTTGCCTGTTCTTATCTGTTTTATCCTCTGTAACTTGCCTGTTCTTATCTGTTTTATCCTCTGTAACTATCCGCAAAGAGATATTTTTAATGGCGCTTGGAAAATGCTCGCTGGAGCATCTGAAACGGCATTATTTTTTCTTTGTTGAACTGAAGAAAGTTGCTTACTTTGCCATGACAATATATACCTAAAAAGAGAAGAAGTAGATTTTCGTAACTAAGTGTCATTATCGATTACATGTTGATAATTGATTATCCGCTATTTGTCTTGAACTTGACATTTCTGCACCAACTAAACTGTCTTGATCTTTTTTTTTAACACAATCATGTATATTCTGGAATTGCAGTTTATTATCCCAAATTTAATTTGTATTGTAGTCAATATGATGTGAAACGGCTGATGACTGGAAGTAGTCATTTATACACTTCATTATCTTCTTTTCGCGTGATTCTTAATCAAAAGTGCTTCTCCTGTCCGCCACATGGTATTCATTATTAGGTTGAGAATTCTATATTTGTATCAACTTTTTGTGTATATACAAATCAACATTTTATTCTTCTCCAAAATAATAAAAGAATCTTATTTGAAAAGTATCACATATTAAAAACTCTTGTTTCCATAACCGTCAATTTTCCACCACTAGCCTTAACACCATCTTTATAATGATCCATGCATTTCACTAATCTACGTCATGAATACTACTTATTGTGTCATGTAAGCGAGAATTTGATATTGATTGATTATTTTTTTTAATTTCAATACATCCTAAAATGTTTGGAAACAATTCAAGGAATACAAATGTAATATCAAAAAAACGCGGAGAAAATTCTAGAGTGATAATGTATTTCATGAAATATTTTGTAGTCCTAGGCATTTATACTGGACTACCTCAAAAGGGGGTTATGTTTTATTAGAGTATATGTGTATGGTTAATTATATAATGGGTGAATGTTAGCTAGAGATGTGTCGTTTTTACTATAAGTGTAACACTGAGTATAACAAAATAAAAAAGTCTCATTTAAAAAGCTAAAAAAGAAACATATTACACAGTAATACAGCCGGGTTTTTTAGTTTTTTTTTAATTAGCGTTGTCTTTTGTTTTTCATTTATAATCTTACTAGCTTTCTGCCCGCGGCTTCGCCCGCGTGGATTTCGGGATTGGGTGTATAGAGGGTTAAGGGTCATAGCTTTTGCCCACGGCTACATATACGCGGAAGTCGGTTTATGGTGCGAAGATTTTATCGCGCTTCCCGTGGGACTATCCGTTTTTCCGAGATAAAAAATGCCGCAAAACTCCTCAAGAATCACTCTATCTATTGATGAAAACCGCATAAAAATCTGTGCAGTAGTTTTTGAGCGAAGCCTTTATTGCGCATCCCGTGGGATCTGTCGATTTTTCCGGGATAAAAAGTAGCCTATGTTACTCGGGGAGAATGTAGCTTTCCAAAGGTGAAAGAATTTTTGAAATCGGTCCAGTAGTTTAAGCGTGAAGAGGTAACAAACAAACAAACAAACAAACAAATAAACAAACAAACAAACAAACACACTTTCGCATTTATAATATTAGTTGGGATTATCAATGCAACAAAGTAAATTTATTAACAGAGTCATTCTGTAACTTTCCAAATATATAAAAGAGGATGATGGTACAACACAGACGCAATAGGAGCCTCTTGGAAATCTTATAATGACCATTCAATACAAGATTTTCAAGAGGCTGAGACAGAGAGAGACATTAATTAAATAATTAAGTCACTTATTTTTGTTGTGCCGATTGATTCGAATATTACATTAAATTGCATTATATACATAGCATTCAAAATGCATTTACCAGGCACCTGGATATATAAACTCAATTTGGTATACATACGACTACAAATGTGTTTTAACTAATAAGAATTTTACTTTGGTTGCTGTGTCATTGAAATATTTAAGAACTTCGTCTCAAGTGTCCTTATCCAATCCGTCCGTATCCAATCATGTTTTCTAATAAATAAATAAATAATTTTCTTACACTCTTTTCACTTTTGTATGATTTATGTTATGGGGTCTACAGTAACGGATAGATATACATATATAAACATTTTTAATACTTATACATATTAGCGACAATGAGTAAGGTACAAATGTTTGTATTCATCACACAAACATCTGCCCCTACCTGGATTCGAACCCGGGACCTCAGAGATAGCGCCACCTTGAAACCGGTGTACTAACCACTCAACTAAGGATATCGCCGTCTAATCTATATCTTCTAATTACATACTAGACTGAAAATATTTTTGTTTCACGTAAATCAGTAAACAGGGGTATTTGAAAACGAGTCTTCATGACAGAGAATCCTAGGATCGTATTCTATTACTAAAACTCGAATTACGCTCAAGTAGTGATATGATGGGATAGTAGTGAGCCCATGGGTGGGCCACATAACACCATCCGTCCATGTAAATTAATTATTAATTCTACTATTATACATAATAACTATTAAATTAAATATTTTTTACTCATTATGACGTTGAAAATAATTGTAGAGCACACTTAATTATTGAAAATTAATAAGTCGAGTGAATATTAAGCACTCGTCTCGGACTGTGATAAATAACAGTTCTATAATTTTCATTTTGATTTTGTCTCATTCTAATATACTATTTCCAGTTGGAACAAGTTGTTGCGAGTTGTAAGCAGCAAACTTTAATGAAATAAAGACAGCGCGCGAAACTTTAAAAAGCTCTGTGTAAAGTTTGCAAATAGCGAAGCTCATTTCGAAACGACATTTTAATATAACTTAATGTTCATATTGAGTTGGGAGCCAGCTGTCATTGTATAAATATTTCATTAAAATTTTGCTACAGTAAGGAATTGGCATCTTATGAATTTGTACTTTGCCCTTGGGTATTACTCTTTTTAGTAAATAAAAGTTCTGACAGAAAATATCTACGAATAAAAGATAAACTTTTCGTAGTCATCTGTTTATTTCTCTAAAACTGGACAGGATTAAATAATTTCATAACTAAAATATGAAAAAAGCTTTGGCTATGTGTATGGCATGTGTTTTGCTTTTTTACAGCTTTTAGAAAGTTTATAACAGCGTAAATAATAAAATAATGTTATCATTTAAATAATTCTCAATACCATAAATAATTTCATGGCAGTAATTCGTGACAATGTATTTAAATATTTGTAAAGACAAATCGGTAATACTTTGCGGAACTTTGTTGTAAAAAGCTATGCATTTTCCTGTTTCTTTAGCCTGTACGTTGGAACGGCAAGATAATTATTATTGGATGAAACTTAATTTATAGATTGAACTATTTTATTATTTTTTATCTTACAAATCAGAATTGCCTATAATTTTATCTTTGATTAAAATGTATTTGATATTATCGAATCTAGGTAAATAATTAATAACGTACGAATGCTGTAAAAGTAACCGAAAATTAAAGACACATTTGCATTAGATAACCTTTAACATCACGACAAGGTCGACACAAACGACATCCATATGGAAATATGTAAAAACAACTCTAACACTTCATTAATTAAATCGATTTACGTCAGTCGCCTAATTCCATGTGACATCTACTATAATCGAATTAAGTTAGCAAATAATCAGTGCTACCAACTAAGCGAATTTAATATATACACACACACACACACAGACACTCATATATAATCAGAAAATCCTAATGTGTTTTCAATTGAATTATTAAACACTTGCTGTAATCGCAACTTTGTTCAAGTCAAATATTATTCAGGCTAACTATTTTACAAATAAAACACATATGTATAAATGTTTCAATAAGCTATTTGCTGTTTCATATTTTCATTAACACTTAATATCCTATTCTTTACACATACCTTTCCTATGGGGGATGAAAGATGGTAGGCAGAGATCATGGTTTTCCAATTGCTACGATCCAAACATACTTCCCTGGCTTCCTCGATTTTCATTAATACTTTCAGGCACGCTCGTCGGTTACGGGTATTCCTGGCTTTCTTACAATATATCACCTAGTTGGTCGTAGGTCGTAGGTCGTCCTCTACGAATTGGCCCATTTGCATTCGTGTTATAAATTTCTTTTTAAACACCTTTGCTCGTAAAGCTGATGTAATTCAGGCTGATGTAAAGCGGGTCATAAAAAACGCGGGTATTACCAAGGCAAATAGTTAAGTTATAGTCCATACAAATTCCATGACAGTATTATTTGCCATTTCGCGCGCTGTTGCTATTCAAATTTCGAACTAATCACCGCACGGCGCCAGTTAGTAGGCAGCGCTAGCGCGCTGTTAAATTGGCGGGAAAGCAACAGTGTGCATTCACAGATTGAGTTTTTTTAAATGTTTTTTTTTCTGTTTCCTCGCCAATGTGTTAAAAAACATCGTACGATATACGTGCGTATTGGTTATAACATGTTCGGCTCAATTACGCCGTCGCCTTCGGCTAGGGCTGAAATTCCGCCTCGCATGTTGCGTTATGATGGTTATACCATCATAACGCACTTATATCGTAATATACTATTTCTATTTTAAATCATTTACACATTCCCTTGTCGATATTTGTACCTTTTGTATTTGTACCTTATCATAACTTTCGTCAAAACTTAATTCGTAGTAAAGCTTAAATATCTTAGAATACTCTTTAATTAAATACTTAATTAATAATCTTAGAATACTCCTTAAAGTAACAACAAAGAATACCCTATTCTGTCCTTGTATTGTTTACTGAAGGCGATGCTAAAGTTTCACTCAGTTTCTTAGGAGAAGTTCAGCAATTTCAGTCAATGGTATTAGCGGGAAACATTATTAAGTTTGATCCCTAACCGAAAGTGGTGCCTTCAACACTTTTCCTAAATAAGTTATTACTCGAAAGTGATTTAAATAAAGTCAGACGACAAATACGTAAACAAAAGAAAAAAAGGGGACACCCATTTTCAGTAATAAACATATCCGAATTGTTTATCATGAAAAAAAAAAAAGTAAATCATAATTTATCGTGCCTCATCTCTTGATATGGACAGCACCCTGGTTTCATACATTCTAAATTGACGCTTTGTTTTATCGTATACCTATTTGAAGTACTGAGATATTAACAACTAAAAGATGCATTAGCTTTTAAAAATAAAAGAGTAGAACACCGTTCATATACAGAATATGTTTTTCTTTGGTCTGTATTTTAAGAAACTATAGGCAACTGTAACCTCTATTGGTAATCTTTCCAATAGTGGTTATAGTCACCTATAGTATGTGAAGTTTGTGAGATTCGCAGCAAATCTGCAACCACAATGTACGTTGTCAACATGTGATTTAAAATGTCACTTCATTGCCTGCCTTTTTTTTTTTTTTCCCCTGAGGAAAATGCATTAAATTGCATACCCCGGCTGTGGCGAGCCGGCGGTACACTAACAACCTCAGGAATGGCCTTCCTCAGGCATGTAGGGAGCCCCCGGGAACATCAAGCAACTTCCGGGAACCCCCAGCCTCCGCTCCCCTGCCTAGAGGGGAGCCCACCTCGGGGGAGACTACACTACCTCCCCCGGTCTCCTCCACCGACGACGCCCCCCGGCCACGGAAGGGGCGTGGTCCATCCCAGGTCGCCGTAGCACTCGCGATTTTCTCGCGCCCGCCGGCGACCCGCGGCGGCGTCGCAGCTGTGCTTCATTGCCTGCCTAGTAATTACCAACTAAAGTTACCTAGCTACCCTTAACGCTGCAACATAGCAAATACTGCTTATTGTGGCATATGTATGTAAGATGGAGGAACCCAGCAAACGACCCTGGCACAGAGTTTTATTAATATTCCCCCAGTATATAATATTTTTTTTTTATATGTCTACTCCACGGACTCGTAGTCCGTGCCTTTTTTAAACTGTCCTCGTTTGGATCTACTACGTACTGTACGTACAGCGTCATATTATCTTATAATACTATTCCGTGACTTAACATTAACGTGAGTTGCGCAGCACTTACTTATCTAACAATAGTACTTTCTTATCTAATAACTATCCTATATATATATAATAACTACATACAACCATTTAACAATACACTTAATTTCAATACTTTATACAATAAAATTAATTAATCTAATAATAATAAGCTATCCTAACATACATTAATAATTAAATTAACCCTGTAATGGTGTCGATTCTAGCGTGATTCTCTAAACCCAAAAACCAATCCGACAACATCCGTCGTCCCCCCCTGTCATTTTGTATAGAGTATGACAGGACAGACCGCCGCCAAACTCAGCTCTAGGTAAATATTGAGGGTTAAAAAGTACATAAAAAGCCTCCGTGAAGCCTCCTTCACGATACGCCCGTGGGAAGCCGGCGAACTTTTCAAGGAATTAGCAGTGGTTTCCTTCGCCAAATCCGCTTAGTAGCGCTACTAATAGGCGCTAACTCTCTACGTTATATATGTGAAAGATACTTTAGGCATAGTTACTTTTGTATTTATAATATTAGCAAGGATTAGTAATAGTATCATAGTTTAGTATATTAATTACAGTCGAGTGTCTTTTTAGAATGTAACTAACCAATTATTTATTTATTTTCAGGTAATCTACTTTCCTTACTATGTGGTGAGTTTTAGCTATGTAAGCTCATTCCGAAGTGATTTCTAATATCTCAGGCCTCATTTATTATCTTATCTACAGTTTCATTCTTAATTCATAATTTTTATTTAATAATTTAGTATTTCTAGTTTCTTACGCTTCACTTCTAAATTGTAAGGTCTAAGAAATTAGAAATTAACATTTGGTAATGTTTTAATATAAAGTGTTTACACATAAGATGCCAAGTTATATCAAGAATCTAATCAAAAACTTAGTTAAAAGTTTAATTGCACTACGATTATCTAGAAACAAGAATGTTTAGGTTCCCCAAAAATGAAATCCACAAAAAAGTCTTGGCATTCCCCCTTTACACTTTCACTTTTAGACAAACTTATAATTGTAATAGTATTAGATTTTGATTAATTATGTGAAGACATATAAGTCTAGATGCGATGAGTTTACATCCAATAACGACTGCGTACATTTTTGTAAAGAAACGTTGTATATCGCCCCTTTATTTGTCGAGGTATAATGTTTTTGCGCACCATGGTGATAATGTCTAGTCGTTAGGTGTGTAGGATGAGTAGTGTGTAGGATTCCCCCTGTACAGCATACCCACAAAACCTCCCTATCTACCTCGATATCTATCTTTTCCTTAGAACAATCCAGAAACTTGGAAACCCAATTTCTACGGATCTCCTCAGGATGACCCGACTAGCTACTGGCAAGGATTATAGCGTTTTATACATTGTTTTTCATATTACAATTCCAGGCCAGTTCAGTTCAGAATATAAACACATAGACCGGTTCGTTTTGGCGAACAATTCGAGAAGTATATCCAAACGATACAATAATAATGACAATAATAACATAGCTGCATTTATCATGGTGCAGATAGAGATTAGACCCAGTTGGTGCACTTTTATTAAATTTCGCTTAAATGACCTCTACGCGTTGGATCTGTATCCCCGCGCGCGCTTTATTAAGGACCGTGTCTTAAGACGCGTGCTATAAACGACAATACACCAGTTAAATACAGTCCACTTAGCCTTTAACACATCAACTTTAATCAATCACGTTACTTGTCATTAATTTTGAAAGCTACCGGATGCATATCAAAAATTGAAAAGCTCTTCAGATAGGTTTTAGCAACTCCTATATAAATATATGTATATACAATATATATATATACTGTTAGCGCCATCTATTGGCAATCTGTATAATTAATATACTTCTTCCTTGACCTATCCTCGGGAATGAGATGGCGACGACAGCACCGCGATAAAAAGGGAAAACAAGACAGCGATGACTCCGGCGCCGCGATAACGTCGTCTCCAGTTTATTGATTCGATGAATTTGCACATTTTTCGCTAACCGCTTAAGTTACCCGCCCCAGGTACAACCATCTCAGGGTTCGCGTGTGCAAAGTTTGAACTAGGTGATACCGCACAAAAAATAGTAAGTCATCGAAACTGGTCATCGAAGGAGCCTCTGCAGCCCCTGAACCAGCCATCAGGTCTTCCTTTCTTGTTTCTACTCTTCCAAAATTTACAGCACAAAATTATTATTTTTCATTTAAATTGTTAAGTGTCAGTCAGATTTACAAACATAACATCAAATTATTATATAAACTACAGTTTATTCAGCTACAGAAGACATATAAATTCAATAATAGTAACCACTAGAGGCGCTGTACAATGTTTAAATACAATATTTACGCTGACTGTATCATTTGTAAAGAATGTAAACTCATCGGTAGATATACAGATTTATAGTAGAGTTTCATGAGAAACAAAACTTAATTCTTAAATATATTGGCTTAAGTAATCACAAGTAAATTAAGCAGGATCTCGATAAATTTTGGCATCTATTATGTGACCTTATAACAAAGTATTATACAATTTCGTTTTAGACTTGAATAAAGTAACTACTTTAATTATAAATATGACTATTTATAATAAAAATGAAACGGAGAGAACTAGTGGATGGTGATGGTATTTCCTAGTTAAAATGAAATAAGCGAATCGAGCGAAACATGGGTTATATTTCGGTATTTGCAAAAAAACACAGACAGTTATATAAAGCGAAATGAAGTTACGTGACACAAGAAATCAAACAGACAATTTCAACAAGTAATAGACAAACATATATAGAGTAGTAGAAAAGTTACAATAAGTCTTTAAAAATACTTAAACCTAAAAAGGCTCGGCAACATACCGAGTGGTGAGAGTAAATTTGATATAATTTCTTATTGGTAACTACAATTTACCAAACAGCTTAAAAACAATTTTATTATCTGTAAGCCTCTCGGGGGCGTGTGAAAAGTGAGTGAACATTTCTTGATATTTATAGAACAGGTATTTCTATTTTCAATTCAATCACGCGTAACCAGTAAACACAAACTTATTTAAAAACGTTGGAAAAATGAAATATATAAAAGTTCTTAGAAGTTACTTTTCAAACGCAATTCAAGTAAAAAACGACAATTGCGCCGAATACTGAATGGAATTTGAATAGCTTCTTTATGGATATCGGTAGGTTTTGTTTTTTTCACACAACATTAGCAATGAGCTTTCATTATGTTTGTATACTGATAAGCTTTTGGAGTATAACTTTACGATCTTATTATTATTAGGTTTTAATTACAGTCATTCAATATTTCGTGTTTAAAAATTTACACATAGTTTGTCACACTAAAAAACTTTTGTACTAACATTTCAAAGATCCAATTTCTATGAGATCTTTCACTAGAGTTAAATATTTAATATTTCGTGTTTAAAAATTGACAAATAGGTACTTCTAGTATTAACTTAACATGAATTATATTAAATAATAATGTAAACAATAATTAAATAAATTAATATGAATCAAGCACACATAAATTTGTAAGATGTTGAAAGCAATTAAGCGAACACTATTTTACAACAAACTTTCTATCATCTAACCGCTCGCCATCGACAGGGAGTTCATGCCCACAACTGGAGCCTAAATGGTCCCGCACAGTGCGGTTCCAAAGGAATTTCCTCCCGCGTACACTTCGTTTGTGGAATGAGCTCCCTGCCGAGGTTTTCCTGCAGGGCTACACTGTGGGGTTCTTCAAAAGGGGAGTAAATAGGTTTTTGAAGGGTCGGCAACGCGCAAGTGACACCCCTGGTGTTGCAAGTGTCCATAGGCTACGGTAACCGCTGACCATCAGGCTTGCCGTAGGCCTGTTTGCCACCATCGTGGTATAAAAAAAATATATTTTACAACACAAATTTTGTAGAAAAAATAGTCTCAGAATAAGTCGTACGAAAACCAATTCATTCCCTGTATTTTCGATGCTACAAACACTTTTTACAAACAATTAAAATACCTCGAATTCATAATAAGTAATAATTATAAATAATGTACCTTTTTTACTATATGAAGGTATCACACATACGTGACATGCGTTACAAGAAAGTATCTAAAAACCAAGGGAAAACTGAATAAAAGCGATTCGTCCCAATACGTACTCGTTATGCTTAAATAAGGAATAAATATACTATAAGTAACAATATTACACCTCATTCATTGACAAAGTTAAGTAAGTAAGACAAGCTCTAAATACTGCAAACAGTTACGTAAGACTTCCCACCTGCTGGCCAACAAGGGTATAAAAGGAAATCTCGACATAACAATTATTTATGTGTATTATTTACTTTGTGAAGTGAATTAAACTATTATTATTACATTTTTTTATTTTTAATTTATTTATTAAACAAAAAACAAACTTACATTGATTTAAGTGACTAAAACCAATCGGATTTGACTAGTCACTACTCATTCGTCTTAAAAAAATATAATAAATTACAAAACAGTACATATTAATTACAACATACCCACAACACTACGCAAAAAACAAACTAATACACGCGAGCCTTGCGGTGCGTAGCTCGTTGAGTGAGTGCATGATCAGCGCCTTTGTACAGGTGCACACAAAATATTATAAACTATTTATATTTATTTATCCCGATAAATATTTTGCTGGTAATCTCGTGATGTAAAATAGTATTTTAGTTTCAGTTAGCGTTGTCATCTTCCAAAATTTGTTGCACTTCTTTTGGCAAATTATTAATTATTGATGGAAGAATACAAGATAGCCTTCTTTCTCCATAGAAGTTGGTTGAGCCCATCCTGAAGAGTTTTTTGCCTTTGACCTGCCTCGTTTGTTTTCTATGACTGACTCTCGGTAAATACGGTACCTTGTGCAGTTGTTCACTAAGAATAGCATACTTTATTTACGAGATGGACATAACTTTGCAATATTTAAAGAGCTCATTATAGTTGTCCCTGTATTTCTATTACTATTATTCCATTCAATTTCTCGTCAGTCTTCTCCATTTCGCGTAATTTTTGATCAACCAATGGACTAGAAGAGCCAAAATCAAAATCAACATTATTCAAATACGACTATAGAAAGCTATTTTGACTCGTTTAAATTTTTTGCCTGCCACCCATTCAGGACGCATTTTTTAGCTGATAAGAAGAATCGGCAAGAAACTTATCAGCTTTGTCAAAAGTAATAACAACATTTACAATAAATTATGTCGTTATCATACAATTTACATATGTGTTTACAATTTATATGGGATAACAAATATACACTTTAGGATGTAATATCTTCAAATCAACACCAAGCATTGGCATCATTTAAATAATCGTTGTCTTTGTAATAATCCTTACTCATTAGCGTCTTTTTAACATGTAGCTTGATCTTATGAAAAGGCGATTCAGCCACACTATGTGGAATCTTGTTAGCCTCCCCAGTGAATAGAAAAACAGTGTAGACGGGTGATCATTTTACTGTGTATTTCATACATTTTATATGCTAAAAACCGGCCAAGTGCGAGTCGGACTCGCGCACCGAGGGTTCCGTACAAACCTGCAAAGTTTACAAAGTTCGTTCATTACGACAATCGAGTCATAACTATGGTATTTTTTTGAAAATTTAAGGTTTTCGGAATTTTTCCTTTATGTGTGCTATAAAACGTTGCTTCATGCCAAATTTCAAGATTCTAGGTCGACTGGAAGTACCCTTTAGGTTTTGATTCCCTTGCGAGTACTTGCGAGTTTCAAAATATGCAGCTTAAATTGCTGTTTCTTTTGATTGCGTTGACATAGAAGTTTGATTTTGTTACAGCTTAAAAGTATTATAGACCTGAGTATTTGGTATGAATTTCAATTTAATACCTCTACGCGTTTATGAGGAAATGGGTAGTAAGTTTAAAATTATTAAAAAAATATATATTATGTGATGTAACTAAAAATTTATGGTTTTCGTAATTTTTCCTTTATCTACGCTATAAGACGTTGCTTCGTACCAAATTTCAATTTCAAGATTCTGAGTTCACGGGAAGCACCCTGTAGGTTTTGATTCCCTTGCAAGTGTCGAAAATTTGCGGCATAAACGGCTGTATCTTTTGATTGCGTTGGCTTAGAAGTTTGATTTTCACAGTTTCAAGGGACAGTAGACCTGAGTAATTGATATAAATTTCAGCTTCATACCTCCACGCGTTCCTGAGAAAAAGGGTCTTGACAGACGGACGGACGGACGGACAGACGGACAACAAAGTGATCCTATAAGGGTTCCGTTTTTTCCTTTTGAGGTACGGAACCCTAAAAACGACAAGCAAATCTTTTAGTCTATTCTTCATAAGTGTTACAAGTCATTTATTTAACCCCGTCCTAAAATACAAAGTGTTAAGTGCCTTTTGTAGTTGTAACAACAAAATGGTTACAAGGTACTTAGCTAACTTTGTTTTATGTCTTTTGTAGATGCTAACACATACTTCGCGACTTTATTGAGTATTTTATTTTATTATAAGAGTTGATTAGTTACTTACATAATAATTTTAGAGAACAAAAATATAGTTAATTACTAATATTGCTTTCTTAAGTTTTAAAATTGATATCACCACATTTGATACATTCGTTATATTTCTTTTTATATTCGTTTCTTTTTAAATTTTATATTCGTTATATTCAACACTAGAAGCAGTAAATTGCTGTCCTAAGTGCTAAAATGTTTGCTAGAATGCTGAATAACTACAACACAAACTAAATTATATGTGGTTTATCTATAATATAGGAATGAATCTGTTATATTTAGTCAGCATATAATTATTAGGTAAATAGATAAAAGTCTAGAATTTTAACTAAATTCACCAAATAGCACGTTCAGTACAATAGTCAGTTTTCATTGGAAAATACCCAGCAGTTATTAAATAGTTCCTTTGAAACTACACTGGACTCTGAAAATTTTAAAATGAACGTCTTTATTTGAATGGTTGCAGTTTCATTTATAGTAAACAAGAATCGCATTGCATAAGAAATATTTAATGAAACGTACTGTATATCGTTGTTCTGACGGTTAGTTTGCATAAATATAACAATATGCATAATAGAACAATAATAACAAAACAGATTTTTCTATAATTACACGCATAACATTTATTACGCAAAATAATATAAAAACTAACAGTTTCGTACAGATTGTGGCACTGTTTAAATTGTTAAAGATCGCCATTTTAATTGGATTATATTATATACAGTGAATTATATTTAATACATTCGCTGTGAAAAATCTACTTAGTTTTAGTTATATGCCTTAACTGAAAAACTGTGACGCCATTTTGTTTCTTTGGTGCTACCATGCCTTTCACATTATCTATGGACTATCTACGCTAATCATTTTTGTCAGTCTGGGTTGGTACAATATTTATTATTATTAGCAATAACTTTGTGTGTGTATAATCACAAATGCAAACAAAGCAATAAACATTTTGTCCACAAAGAATTTTAGACCGTAATGCATTATCATAAGTTCCCTGACCGTACAGGCTGGTTTTACAGTGACGGGTACCGTCCGCGCGGATGGTCCGCGCGGCTCGCAAGCACGCGGATGACACGCTCGAAACTATAAAATGTGTTCAGTGTCACGCGGTTTGCCACCTCGTATAGTCGCAATGAGACTTCTCGCATTGGTTTTATTTTTTTATTATTGACCGCGTGACCCTTCCGCGCGGTTCTTTTACTATGTGGCCCGCGATGCATACCAACCGCGCTGGCAAACGCGTCACTATAAAACCACACTAATGCGTGACATAAACTATATGTTATTAGACAACTTGCATCGCTTGCAACATTTTCATGTTGTGCATATGTATAGCTTCACGTGGTGGTTGCTGTTCTATCACTATGGAATAGAAAGAGAAAGACTCTTTGTGATGACGACCTAAAATTTTATAACCTCTCTGAGTATGAGAATTACTACGACGATATGGTTTATTAAGATTTTCGCTCTTAATGCATTCAATACATTAGGTCAAAAATTCTTTGACCGTTTAGTACGCCACATAAATTTGCATCGCTTGCGAAACAGGAGGCCGTAGTAGTGAATACGTATAGCTTAGGACGGTGGCTACTGTTCTGTCACTATTGAATAGAAAGACAGACTTTGTAAAAATTACAGTGTTACGGATGATCGTTAAACAAAATTTAAGGAAATTTTGCTATAATTATTATTTGCTATAATTATTTTCCTAGTAATCAATTAGGTGAATAAAAAACACATGAATCTTATGAAGTCGATAAAGTGCAGCTGTAGTGATTAGTGGAGAAACGATTTCTTATATACATGATTGTTGCGGCTTTCAGCCTCCGTAGCGAAGTCTATGCCCAACGACGATATGACTAAAACTGACAGAATAGGAATGACAGGCGGACTGAAAGAAGGAAAATTATTACATGGGACGAACTTGACCAGACTTGCTTTAAAACAATAAAACCTTGTGTTTTATTTAATTTATGACGACAAAGACCAAATAATGATCAAAGTCAAACTAATATGGAATTAATTTTTGTAGTTTGCAGTATATAAATTAATAAAAAAACGCCTCATCGATTTTCTCGATAGGACATAAGCTTCTTATGAAGTCTCCGTAACATTTTTTTTAATGAGCTAGGCATTAAAAAAAATGTTGCAAATTTGCGATATACCCTACAACCTTTTCGTTAGAAGACTCATACAAGTCACATTCAGCGAGTATAAATAGAATACCTCATTAGCACAGAATTGCAGGTAAATAACGGTATTCCACAAGGCTTTATATTAGGGTAATAAATTAAATCTCTTATCTCTGCAAATATTAAAATATTCTCTACAACATCTATTGTAATTCAAGCATGAAGCGCCTAGTTCGTGAATATAGATGTTGATGAGAAGAACGCACGCTCTACAAGTATAACGACCTCTTCAGAATGCTTTGGAACTCGACTTATAGACTCTTTAGCACTTTATGAGTCACGCCGTATTACGAACGGTACTTTAGAAATATCTCGAGGAACGAAGTAGTTCTTTTGAACATCGTAAAGTACGAGAACTGATTTAAATCGTAATTCTAATATTTTTTTGATTACTTCTACAGGATTGGGACTTTAGAAATAATCAGTGTTTAAATCTCGAGAAATATATAGATTAAAAGTAATTTAGGCCATTACCTACCATACATTAGTACCATTTTGATTGTTATAAAGTAAACGATTTAGTCAAACTGTGCAGGCAGTTTTGTGGAAAATAGTTAAAATAGAGGTTATTGTGAAAATATATAACTTAAAATCTATTAAACAAATGAGTCTTTTTTCACTTACGCCAGCCTGACATATTACTTGAAATCCCAATCACAAAGCTGTGTTGCTAAAATTATATGATTAAATAAAGTCACTCATATGTAGACTTTATTTAATCATAACTATGTGTATATATTAATTTCTCAAAATTTGCTACATAATTCCGCGACGGAAACATGTCTTGTTAAATTACACAATCACATCTTCAAAAGTCTAAGAAATCCATTTTGACATATGTCATTTTCATATTCTAACTGTCAAAATGGACATATATCTTCTACACATGATAGTCTATCGTATCGTAAAGTTCTGTCACAATACACGAATCTTTGCGATAGATAAGCGATAATGAGTACAATAAAATAATATATGTGCCACAAAATAAAATATATGTTATCAGTGTGTAATTATTCTCCATTCTGTTATTATTCATAATACAATAAAGAAACATATTTTATATCTATTATATAATGACGACACGTTTAGCGCAGTAGTCGAGTAATCGGCTTCTACGCAACGGAACGCGGGTTCGATTCCCACACGGGACAGATTTTGTATGACCTACAAAAATTTGTTCCGGTCTGGGTGTTTGTGCATGTGAGATTTCTGTTTGTGACAGAACCCACGACACAGAATAAAAATCCTAGTGTGAGGCGAACTTTAAAATATATATATATATATAACTTACCCAAAACAAAGCAAATAATACTAAGCAGTAAAAATAACTTGCTTATCAACCAACGAGTTATGTTTCATGCTTAATATAACGATCGCACTATTAAATAGCGCAGAATGACAACACTAGTGTACGGTTGCCATTATTATCGCGTGAGCGGACATTATTTATTTTATTTATTTAAGAAAAGGTACACAAACAGATGGCAATCCTAACAACAATATATATACATCACAAAACAGAATGACTAGACTGCCATCCAATCAAAGTGAACACAACATGATCTCATGAAACAGTCACAAATACATATTATACAAAAAAAAATATATAATAATAAGAAGTATAAAACCCGTAATAGCTACAAATCCTGGATCCAGCCCTGAGTACATCTGAAATGCTTCTTTTAAATGAGATAAAGTTATTATCAAAAATATCAATGTCATTGTTGTTCCTTGCCAACTCATTGTAGGCTCTCGCCATCCTAACTATCGGATTGTAGTAATAAGTGTTATTAGTGTAAGTCTGACAAGTGAAGGTGTTAGTTTGGCGAGATCTATACAGAGTATTTAATAGATACTGAGAAGAGCAGAACTGGTGCATCAATATACGAGTGCAAGATTTTATGCAGACATAAAAGGTCGTATCTTTTGCGTCGGTCCTGCAAGGTAACAACACCAAACATTGCCAACCTTTCATTATGAAAGTTTAGGCTTCGGCCGAAATTTATTTAATGGGAAATGTAACTCAAACATCGCTTTTGTACACCTTCGATTCTGTCAACATGAACTCCGTAAAAAGGTGACCATACGGGACTGCAATACTCGAGGATAAGTCGCAAACTAACCGATAATTCTTGATAGTTGACGGTACCACCAAATTAGTTGCTCACAGAGATTTATGTATGCATAAAGAGTGATACACATTAAGTCATCGTATGTCAATGTTTATCAGTACATAGTATGGAACAAAGTCGCTTTCTCTGTTCCTTATGTATGCTTAAATCTTTAAAACTACCTACGCATCGAATTTTGATGCGATTTTTTCAATAGAGAGTGATTAAAGAGGAAGGTTTATATGTATACTATCTATTAAATTGTACAGAAATACTGTTATATTATTGAGGTTTCTAATGTGATGTCGTAAATAATTACTTTCCAATCAATTTTAAAATCAGGTTTTTTTAGTTTTTTAAATTATTTTTATTATATACACCGTTCAATCTTAAAAAGTACGTGCTGTTGTTTTACGTCAGATTCTTGTACATTATTAACTATAACTTTACAACGACGAATTTTATTGCCTTCAAAACTGTGTATTACGTAGTTAAATGTCTATTGATTGACGTGCGTGTAATAGTTTCGTAAGTTCTCTTTATTCGGCTCTTGGTTATTAAATAAATAAAGAAAACATTAGTATGGAATAAGCCAACTTCTTACTTCATACTAGTGATGTGCTGGATGTCCGTATCAGTATCTGTATCCGCGGATATCCGAGGCTGAAGAAAGATTCATATCCGTGTCCGTATCCGGATATTTTACGGATCTATTTAGCAGAGTCTTCTTTAAAGAATAATTCATATTCTTGAGTATGTTTTCTTTGTAAATTATTTTTTAAGGAAATTGAACCGGTAAAGGTTCAATTTCCGAGACTACTTACGAGAATACTTTCCATCACAAGTTTTACATTTTGTACATTCGTCATTTAATATCACAAAATAATTCCATATTACACTAGTAAACTGCATTGTAGACATTTTTTTAAATTATGTACCAATATCAAACACAAGCGTTATCTATGCTGCCTAGTGTCACATTAAAGTAAAACAAAACAAAAAAAACAAGACCCGCCTCGCAATGCAATTCGAAACATGTTTCAACTCAAGATTGCGCGCACCGATACTGATTGTGTAATAAAGTTAAGATCCGTATCCGATATTGACACCAAATATCCGCTATATCCGCGGATCTAGATTTTTGACGTTCCGGCACATCACTACTTCATACTTATTTCATACTTTAACTCCTAATAATTTATTGAAATGACTAGGGGAGTGTACTTATATCGGCGCAAGGGCCGTTGTCGCCTCATAATTTTCACATCTAATCTCGAGTCCCAAATATACACCCAAGCAAGACCATAGCAATCTATAGAAAAGTGGCAACAAGAATTCGTAACTAAATCTTATATATAAAAATGAATCGCAAAATGTGTTGGTAAGCTCATAACTCAACAACGCCTGGACCAATTTGGCCAATTCTTTTTTGTTAATGTTCGTTGAAGTTCAAGGAGGGTTTTTACAATGAGGAAAATTCGAATAATTATCGGAAATACCCTAAAAACAGCCCTTTTATTTTCCCATGCAAACGTTTTCTAACTAAAACGTACAGTCGAATTGAGCTTTTTGTTATTGCATAAAGTTCATATTGCAAGCACTCACTGTTGTCTAAGCAATGAAGGTGTGTTCCTAACATCAAAGAGTCAATTTGCGCTTTATTAACGCTACATATAGTTGAAATTCAATCATATCTATCAAAACAGTGTGCGTGCGTGCGTTGGAGCACAGAATACATCGTTGGAGGATTTAATGTCACGTTCCAAAATTGAATAGCCACAAAATGTAATAGGTCATTTAGACTTTTTTTGCGATTTGGTTGGCTATGCGACATTATCTATAAAATAATTAGGAACAAAAAACTGCCACTGTACAAATCTTTTTGACAGGACGAAGTCTGTCGGGTCCGCTAGTATTTAATATATTCGTAACAAAGAATTACACTGGTTCACGATTAATAATTTATTTTTAAGCTCCAATAAAACTAAATATGTCACAACTTCATTACCAAATATAAGAAAAGTAGACTATTGTTGAAATGGATAATGAAGTAGAAGAATTTGTCAATTTCACTAAATTCTTTGGTATTACTTTGGATCCGACTTTGCAATGGGATCCACATATTGAGATCCTATCAAATAGACTAAGTTCTGCAGCATATGCTGTAAAAAAAAAGACAACTTACAAATGTTAAAACGGCAAGATTAATTAATTTATTATGTTATGTCCTATAGTTTACTACTATAATGGTCGGCTGCAAGCATAGAAAATATTTTTGTTCTTCAAAAAAGACCAGCCCGCGTTATTTATAATTTACGAGCAAGGGATTCTTTTAGAGATTTATTTAAAGAGATTAATATAATGACTTTAGCGGGCCAGTATATTTATGAAAATTTTATTTATGTGTAATAAAAATGTAACACATTTCATACTAATTATCAAATGCATAGCTTAAATACAAAAAATAAAAAAAAATACTAGCTGTTCCAACGTACAGGCTACAAAAGATTTGAGATTCGTTATGGGAAAATGTATAATTTTTTATAACAAGATTCCACATAGTGTGGCTGAATTGCCTTTTCATAAGTTCAAGGTACATGTTAAAAAGACACTAATGAGTAAGGGCTATTACAAAGTCAATGACTATTCAAATGATGCCAACGCTTGGTGTTCATTTGAAGACTTGAAAGAATTGTACATTGTACGGTAACGACATAATTTATTGTAAATGTTGTTATTACTTTTGATAAAGCTGATAAGTTTCTTGCGCCCACTGTTCTTATCAGCTAAAAATACACCCTGAATGGATGGTAGGAATAAAAATTTTGACGATTGCTTTTCATAAAGTCATATTGAATATAGTTTAAAAATATAATAATAATTACCTGTCTTGTACAATGACTAAAGCGATTGAGAATTTGTGCCATAAATTAATTTACATGACGCCATGTGCAATTATAGACCATCGCAATGAGTAAAAAAAATACAACAATTTACTATACAACTTTCCGGAAAATACACATAGAAATCTAATAAAACTATGGAAAAAAGACACATATTTGAGCACAATAACTATATGAATGCTGCAGAAACCACAAGCCAAGGGCTCGGCTAAAAATTTGCCTAATTTAAGCAAATCACCGATTTTCAGCCATCACCTTTTTGAGCTTACTCACTCAAAAAGCGTTATCTCTAATAAATCTTCAAAGTGCGTTCAATAAATCTAATTATATTAATATCAAGTATATACTAATACATACATATAACACTGATATAAATGTAGAAAGATATAATAACAGAAAACTATTCGGTGACGTGGTAACCTCCCCTGCCACACATAAAGCTTAGGAACTTTTGTATCTCGAAATAGTATTTTTTAACATTTTAAAGGTAACCTTGTAAGGAAATTTTTATATATTGTTATATTGTAAGAAACTGGCTGTATCGTGGTAAATAATTTTATTACGTACCATAGTATTTGTACCCGCAGACAGTTTTGATTCGATTTAATATTAAAGTAAATTTGTACGCGACGATAGATAGCGGCAGTTAAAAGTCACAAACGATGGAATATTAGCCAGTTCACCGATTATAGCTATGCAAATCAAAATTTGAACATCTCGCTCGGGACTAATGAATCCCCGCTTTAATCCCTGGGTCCAATTAGACTGTGCAATTACGTCCCTACGTCAGAGCGTAGCGGTTATGTAGATGCTACGGCAGACTACGCATTTGTGCTACGAAAACCGCCACTATTACGACAAATACTAGTGAAGTCTGAAAGTTAAACCAGTTTTTAAATTTAACTTTTAACACAGAAATTCTTATCTGTGTGACCTCGAAAATATTGTGTTTAAATTTTAATTCGATGACTTAAGTAATAGTAACAAATTTCTATTTGCGTGGGGACACTAATAAAACTACCAGATAATAAGAAATCAATCCTTGGAGCGATATAAATATAACGTATATGTTCGTATATGTTTTAAATCAATTTATTTATGAACTTAATTTTCTTTATTGAAATTGGGCGACTATTAAATTATTACATCACAATTGCAACGTATTGAGTTCTTGAGAGATCAACAACAAAGCCAAAAAAATGTTGCTGTATCCTTAAAAGTAATATGTGAAGGTAAAATAAAAAAAATGCATTTACCTAATTATTATATAAGACACGGTCCTTTATAAGGCGTGCGCAGGGATATATATTAAAAAGTACGTGGAGTGTCCTAACTGGGTCTAATCTCTAAACTATAGACCAAAACTATAGACAGTTAGATGCACAGAAACTATTGGCATTACTAGTCAAAACGTTTGTGGACTATTGCATTTCGATTTGGGTGATAAAGAAAACCGAGCTATGGAAAAGACTCCGGTCACCTGCCTTCTCAAAGACCCTTAATTGATTTAATTATGGCAGGTGGTGACTCGCCACATACTAATTGGGCCCTAAATTATTATTAGTTCTAACTTATTCTGCAAAGACACGTGGTCCGTCCCTTTATCATGTTTTATTATTTGTCTTATTAATAAATTTTATTAATTATATAACTAATCTCCACTACCCAATTATTAATTAAGCTTAGTAAATTCATATATTTTGTTCTCAGGCTCCCAAATAACCAATATACATTTTTACACTACACTATATAATAAAAATGAATCGCAAAATGTGTTGGTAAGCACATAACTCAACAATGCCAGGACTAATTCGACCAAATCTTTTTTTTAATATTCGTTGAAGTTCAAGGATGGTTTTTACCGGTTTAAATTCGAATAATTATCGGAAAACCCCTAAAAACAGCCCTTTTTCCCATACAAACGTTTTCTAACTAAAATGTACAGTCAATTTGAGCTTTATTATTATTGTATAAAGTTCATAATGCAAGCACTCACTGTTGAGCACAGAAAACATCGTTGGAGGATGTAATGTCACGTTTCAAAATTGA